>BLKR01014861.1:0-185467 GCA_011170035.1 Teleogryllus occipitalis
ATAATAATAATAATAATAATAATAATAATAATAATAATAATAATAATAATAATAATATAAAAACTGGTGAATCTTAAAAACAAACATTAAATTACCTAAAAGATAAAAGAAACGTCAATCTAAAACAGCACTGAGTGCTTAAACAATGAAGACCGCACTGCACTTGCCTACACTTCACTTCATTTCACTTCACTATTACACTAAAAAACACCTTCATTATTTCTCTGCTCTACACTGCACAACACTTCACTTCACTTCACTTCACTTCACTTCACTGTATAACTTAATATTCCTAGTTAACTACCTCAAACTTATAAATGCCCTAAATTACTTTCCTAAATTGTTGAACGCTTCGAGGAAAGGGTTCAAAGGTTTTTGCAGGCAATCTATTCCAATCTCTTATCGTTCTATTTGTAAAAGAAAATTTCCCGACATCCGTTCTCTGCGGTCTTAAATTTATTTTGTGCCTGTGATCACCTCTACCGATGTACGTAGGAAAATTTAGCCGCCGGTTAATTTCTTTCCAAGCTGGATGACCGCTATAAGCTTTATACAAGGCGCAAAGTCTTGCCAATGTTCGCCTGTTTTCGAGTGAATCCCACCCTATCCTTTTCTTGTTCCTGAAAGTAAATTTAGCTGCTCTACGCTGAATCCTTTCCAAATTCTTACACTGCATAATTTTGTGCGGATCCCAACAAATTGCTCCATATTCCATTATCGGACGAACAAGCGACAAGTAAGCAATTTCCTTCGCGTTTACTGTACTCTCTTTTAAGATACGCATTACAAAATGAAGAGATCTCCACGCTTTCCCTACAACAGAATCTACGTGATTTTTCCAGCTTAATTTACTATCGAAATGGATACCTAGGTACTTACACGAAGAAACTCTCGGAATAATGTCGTTACTTAAACGGTAATTTGTTACGCTGTAATTGTGACCTCTGCCAAAAGTGATAGATTTGCTTTTAGAACTATTTATGGTCATACCATTATTTTCCGCCCAGTAAGATAATGCATCAAGATCCCGTTGCAGCATATTTTCATCGTCTTTCGAATTTATAATGCGATATATTATGCAATCATCTGCAAATAGCCGAACATTTGAAATTAATTGCGCTGGCAAATCATTAATGAACGCTAGAAATAGAAGAGGTCCAATGACACTCCCTTGCGGTATTCCTGACGTAACGCTTGCGCAGGAAGATAACTCTTGCCCAATTCGGACTTTCTGTTTCCTGTCACGCAGAAGCTCGCTAATCCACGCCACCACCCTGGGATCGATGCCTGAATTTATTAATTTCTGAACAAGTCGGTCGTGTGGAACAACATCGAACGCTTTGGCAAAATCTATAACTACTGCGTCTCCTCTCCCGCCCGCGTCAATTTCATCTGCTAGGTCCTGAAATAGCGTTACTACCTGACTTTCGCATGAATAATTAGTCCTAAATCCGTGTTGGCCATGATAGAGCCATTTTTTGACTTCCCACTCTTGCTTAATGTAACTCGCAACTAGATGCTCCATAAGTTTGCAGACCACTGACGTGAGACTTACCGGCCTATAATTACTTAGTATAGTTTTGTCCCCACTTTTAAAGATTGGTACTACAAAAGCTAATTTCCAATCTTCAGGTACTTTTGAATTGTTCATAGACACGTGAAATATTCTAATCTCCTCCTAGTTTAATTATGTCCGTAGAAATGTCGTCTGGACCCCTTGACTTACCATTTTTCATAAATTTTACTTTATTACGTAGAACGTTTACTTCAATATTAAATTGATTTGTAACCGAATACCTTTGAATAAGTGGATGGTTCGTATTGCTTTTGAAAACCGAACTGAAATACCTATTAAATGCGTTAGCTTTTGCCCGGTCGCCTGTGATGAGTGTGTTTTGATGTTCACGAACAACTGGGATATACTCTTTGTTTCTCTTTCTTCTACGGACATATTTGTAAAATCCTGACCAGTTATTTCCCTTTTCGTCTAGAATGTTTTTTAAATACGTCTCCTGAGCAATTTTCTTTTCTCGCTCTAATTCTTTCGAACAATTTCTAAAAATATGCATATGCTCGGTACTGCGTTTTCGGTTTTTAAATGCATTTCTCGTTATCCTCTTCATACGCCTAATTTTTGAATTATAATATTCTGGATCCGGATTATTTTTTAGAGTTTTGCATGGTACGAACTTTTGCAAAGCTTCGTCTATAATATCTTTAAATGCGCACCATATCTCTTCCATACCTCCTTCTGTTCTCAGAAAGTTGTTGTATTTTTCTCTAAGAAACTCATGAAGCCCCTCTACGTTTGCTTTCTTGAACTGACGCACTTTCGTTCCTGTCGCAATACATTTCCTTGAAATATTTTCGTCTAAATCAAGAAGAACCGCTTTGTGATCACTAATTCCCTCAACGACTTCACAAGTTATGAAAAGATCTTTCGGCCTAATTAGGTAAACATCCAAAACCGCGTCCTGCCGCGTCGCGCCCCGTACTACCTGGGCTAATCCCCTATCCCAAACTAGTCTGTTAACAAGTGTTTGGACTTTCGCCTCGCTCACGGCTCCCTCCCAGTTTGCGCTAGGAATATTCAAGTCTCCTCCGATAACAATAGGATGACCATTTTCATTTCCCGTTCTTTGTATGATATCTTCCAAAATTTCGTAGCCGTCACCCGGTGGCCTATAGCATGCAATAATTTCTAACACGGTTCCTGAAGTAGTAATTTCTATTCCCATCATTTCAAAATCTTTACTAACCCAATCTAATCTAATATTTATGTCTGCTTTGACGCAAATAAAGACACCGCCACCTCTACTATTTCTATCCCTCCTAAAAATCTTGTAATCAGAATGAAAAATTTCCGAGGATTCGATTTCCTGAGTTAGCCACGACTCAGTCCCTATCACTATGTCGGGATCACAGGCATCAATTAGATTCCAAAACTCTATTTCTTTATTGATTATACTACGACAGTTCACCTGCAACAACCTAATGAATCCCTTCCTCACCTGAAAGTGTACTCGGGAATGCGCGGATCCCGAAGCTGCAACCGCCGTCGTCTCTGCCGCCGCCGTCGCCTCCGGCTCCGCCGCCGCCGCCGCCGTCGTCTCCGCCGCCGCCGTCAACTCCGCTGCCGTCGTCGTCATCGCCGCCGCCGCCGTCGTCGTCGTCTCCGCCGTCGTCGTCGTCTCCGCCGCCGCCGTCGTCGCCGCCGCCGCCGCCGCCGCCGTCGTCGTCTCCTCCTCTGCCGCCACTGTCACCGCCTCCACCTCCGCCAGCACCAATGCCTCAGCCTTCCTCGCGCGCAGTCACTTAGCTCGCAAGCATGACTGAATGACCTCGTCATGCAGGCGACCCAACTTCCATGCACCGCGGAAATTTAGATGCAGACCGTCCCGTGCGAGGTCCTCTTGTCCCAGCCAGTGGTTTGGATCTACGAAAATACCATCGATCTTTCCGCAGGCCCACCGTAACCCTTGATTAATTTGCCATGTCCTGCCGATGTGCACATCTCGGCGTTGCATCACACCTGACAGAACAATTCGCGCCTTTTTAAATTTGCTTTTCAGAGCACGGCCTAATTCTACGCACTGGTTCACAGTGTCGAAGATAGGTTGCCTCTTCGATACATTTGTGCCCACATGCACAAGGATGACTTCCACGGCTTCGTTAACTTCCGCTCTTTCCACGACGGATTTCATTTGTACAACGTTTATCCCTGGAAAGAACGAAACGTCGGCTCCTTTCCTCTTGCAAACGCCTCCGCTGTGGCGCAGCATCGAATCTCCGAGCACTTTGACCTTGTTCTTGTAAGGCTCTTCATCAATTATGGTGTTATTTCCTTCAGTGTTCGGATGCGTTGATTGCTCCCGAACACTTTGCTTTTCCAACTCCTGGATCTTGAAGCTCAGTTTCCTAATGCACTGCTGTGCTTCTGTCAATTCCGCTTCAAGTCTCCGCAGTCTTCTCTCGCTTCGATCACATTTGGGGCACGTGGGTGCCGACGATTCAGCAGCAGGGCCAGGATTTTGCTCAACCCCGCCGATGACAAGGAGAGTGGCCAGAACTGCAGCGCAGAGCAAAGCCACGCCGTCGCCGGACAACACGCGGACCGCTTGCCCCCTCGCCACCCGGAAAACACGCAGGCGCCCTGCCCAGATGCCCACCCGGGCGCGGTAAACCGCTAAGTCGCAACCCATGGCCTTTCACTTTACCGCGCGGAGCTGCTCCAAAACACGTCCGAACGCGACGACTACCAGCGAGCGACTTATATTATTTACTACATTACTAATAGTATAATTCCTCATTTGAACGAATGAAGTGTACAATGAATCGTTACTCCTACAGCGGTTCATGGTTAATAACTACAGAAATAAGTATTAAAGCAATTCAGATATCTTGTATGGACACACTAATCTGGAGTCATTTCAGCAATGTTTTGAAGTATTTATTATCAGCTGATTTTATGATAATTGGGATATTATTAAAAAAGCAATGCAGAAAGAATCTTTGTTATTTGATGACTTGCTAGTATTTAGAGATAGTTGCTATGTCCCTCAAGAATAATAGTTATATACATCTGCATTACCAACCAAATATTGATTATGTTTGTTCCTTAATAATAGTAATAATTTGTAAGTGTACAATGCTAAAATGGGCAGTATTTCAAATTTAAAGTAGAATTCTTTACAAAACTCTCTCGTTTTCATTTTAAATATGCTTCTGAGACACTTCTTTGAAAAGATAATTAACCTACCGGTATTTTTTGTGTTGTACCTCCCTATATTTCAATAGCATACTGTTCGTGGGAGTGGATTATGTTATAGGTAGTAGATTGTTAGGAGTGCTATAGTTTCAAGGTATCGGGACAAGTATCTTAAGAAGGATACATTGGAGTTTATTTTATTACAGAGAATATGGACATATTGTAAGTTAGATTATGATGAATGAATACTGCTAAAAATTTGACATTCTGTTTAATCAGAACCTTGTTATCAACTTTATTTATGTATTTATTTATTTATTTTATGTTAAAAACAGTTAAAACTGTATGTGACGAACTATGGGGAGAAGTAAATTCTGTGCAGGTTTTCAAAAGTATGTGATCCCTACAAAAATTACCATACACATACACAAATTGAATTTTGAATACAGAAAAAATTAGCATTTTTTGCAAGGATTGTTAACAAATGTATTCGTTCCGATATAATAAAATATTTTCAAGGGATACAAGGGAAAATCAGCAATAAATTTGGGCTCTTATCATGTCCTTCGTCAAGGAAGGCATCATGTCCTTCGTCAAGGAACAATACTTCCTGCCGCGACCACATGAAAACGATAATTTGAATAACTATATTTCCCACTGAATTCTAGATGTGCAGATAATGAAGTTAAATTTATGTCCAAAAGCAAAACAAGGGGCCATCTCAGCATTTACTCAAAGGATCAGGGAAACTAGATATGCGCACAGGTCTTGAACAAAGAATCCGGAAATTCATCTAAACCGGACGAATACTTATTTTTAAGTTAACCTGATTTTTTGAGAATTTTATAGGAAGAAGTTTCGGAAACGAACATCGTGTCTAAAAATGTTGGAGAAATGTCTGATATTTAATTTTGTGGCTGAAGACCGTTAGTGGAATCGGCAGCAATTCTCGAAAAGTATTGGTTAAAGAAACTAGCCACTGTTGTCAGATCGTTCACATTTCTATCGCTATATTTTAAAACAACATTCTCTACAAGGTATCTAGTTGATTTGTTGTATTTTTATTATAATTCACATTGCTTTTCTTTTGTTATTTGAGCTCAAAATCCTGATCGTGTTTCATGATTTTAACCTGCCATATGACTTTTCTTAACAGTGATTTCTATTCTTTAATGTAGAGGAGGAAATATACGTTATGATGTTTAGAGATGAAAGAAAGAATTTCCTTGTTTTTACATAATATCCTAATCCCTTGTGTTATTTAATTTTATTTTTTTAAGAGGAAAGCAAGTGTTAAAATGACATGAAAGTCTTGAAAAAAAAGGACTATATTATCGTTTGTATCAACGGTATTATAAACCGCGTCCCATGCCTCTTGCATAAAGTAATCAATAAATCATTTTATTTTACTTTTAGTTAATAATCTACTCATACGTGTATTATGTATTGTGTCAGTGTTCGCATTTCTAATGGCGGTACGACTTCGGGCATTAGGTTACTGTACCCTAAATCTTTTGTTTCAACTTCATATCGAGAAGTAGTTTTGTTAATTATAATTCGATCGATTGCCTTCATGGACTTTAGTGTGATCCGTGTAGGTACATTTATTATAACATCTAAACTGAAATAATTAAATTGAGAAACTGTTTTTCTTCTCGCAAGATTCCACCAGGAAATTAATGTTAAAATATCCGCATACAACGATGGATTCAAAAGAGCGATTGCTGACTTTATTGTTATCTCCAGATTTTCTAAGAACAAAATATAATCTGCAGCTCCCTTTGTTGGAGGCCTATAGATGCAAAGTAATATCATTTTTAGCGAAGTAAGATGTACAACAGAAATTTCGAAAACATTTTCAACGGAATAAATATTTAATTCCTTCAAGGAAATAGAACCAATATTATTTCTAACGTAAATACAAGAACCCCCATGTGTAGTACCTTTGTGCGATTCTCTCTCTACTATAAAAACATGCGAGGTAAAAGTTTGGAATTTGGAAAATGCTAAGTTCATTAGGAAATAACCAATGTTCTATAAAGCAAAGAACATCCATTAAAGTTGAATCGCTTTGTAGAACTGCCTCAATAAACTCGGTTTTATTTTAAAGGGATTGAAAATGCAGAGTATTTGTCTTTCGCAAGTACCTACAATAATGTTTGTCTGTTGCATCTGACTGTAGTTGCTATACATTTACTCCATTTTTACCTCGAGTGCGTGGTCGAAGGTTGTAGTGTGTCCCGACAGTGACAGCTTGTGAGGAAGATGGAGCATCAGGTGTAGATGAATTTGTAGTGGGAATTGGAGAAACGGGAGTAGGTTAAGAAGAAGAGGTAAGGGGGTTCGAAATAAGGGTGGGGGTGGAGAACGTAAGGAAGGTGAAAGGAATGTATTTTTGGCAGGAGATTGCGTAGGACTGGAGTTGATGTATTTGGAGCTTGTTACCGACTGCATGTTTTCCAGCAAGGTTCATGTGAAGACCATGCCGAGTAAAGTGTTTTGCTGAGAGGCAATTTATATCAAAATGTGTGACATTTGTTTCTCTCAGTTGCAGTTTTAATTGTTGGTTTGCGTGCTCGCTGCATAGTATTGGTCTGTTGTACCAGAAGGGCAGAGTCGAGACTACAATGTTCGGCAGCACACTGTAATTTGTTTACATGTTGTTCAGATGTTAAGTTTCCTACCAAATTAATGTCATTCTGCCCTCCTCTGATAATGACTGTGTCTTGTTTGGTCAGTGTCTTCGTGTGGGTGTCACATTTGCAAACTTCCCGTTAGGTTTAAAAATAGATGAGACTGAGAAGTTGAAGGGTAACTTCCTACTGAGAATGGAGGAAAGATAGCGACCATGGCTGTCAGCTAAAATAAGAACCTCTTTTTTAGGCTCAGTAGGAATGTCTTTGTTTTCAAGTGGGCTAGGATGCGCAGCTTTACATGTTTTGGTTTTGACGCGCTTCCCAGCCTGTTTGTGTTGGTTTGTGCATGTATTTTTCGATGGTAGAGAAGGGTTGTGAGGATCAGGATGGCGAGGAAAATCTGTTTCATAATCTAAAACACTAAATTTGTTTTAAGTTGCGACTGGAAGTGGTGTCTGTGTCTTCTGTGCAGTCGCAGGTGCATGGTTGGTATTATTCGCGGTGTTGCTAACTTGTACCCACCCGTCTGTGTAGAGAACGACCTCTTCCAACCTTCGGATATGTTGATCTAAATTACTGTTTATGTGTGTGAAGGCTTTTAGAAGGTCGGCTTTGAGAGTGTAGAGTAAAAAGAGTAGAACGAGCAGTAGTCATGTCATGAATGCGGTTTACTGTACGTGATAAAATAGGAATAAATAGACGAAAACACAGATAAGAGCAACAATCACCTAGCTTAATATTTTAAAAGTGTAAGATTGATGTGTATTCAACAAATTAAAAAGTATTTTATTTTATTTATTTTACATCAAAAAACAGTTAAAAACTGCGTATGACGTGCTATGGGGAAAAGTGAATTGGGTATGACGTGCTATGGGGAAAAGTAAGATTCAATATAAAAATGAGAAGGTATGCTACCCACAAAATCTATTAAAGGTAGTACGTTTGGTAATATTTTTTTAAATTATATTTTATTTTGCAATTTGTTTGTGAACAAACATTTGGCAAAATTACATAGATTTACATAAACAAATACATGAGAGGAGTAAAATCCCATGACCGTACTCCACCAATGATACATTATTAATACAAATTAACTATTAATTATAATTTCTGAAATGAATAATTTAAAGTCGATGTGGAAGGTCTAGAGTATGATGGCGTTGAAGTCGTCTGTAGGAGTCACTATTGTCTAGTAAGTTGATGGCTAGAATATTCGGATGATTATGTAGTCTTTGTAGGTATTTTGCACTGGTATTCGTGATTTCTTCTTTTATAGTTGGAATCTGTAAGTCTTTGTGTAATGTTGCATTCCTTACGTACCAGGGGGCATTTACAAATTTTCTTAAGGCTATAGACTGGAAGCGTTGTAATATTTCAACATTAGAATTTTGAGCTGTTCCCCAAAGTTGAATTCCATATGTCCATACTGGTTTTAATATTGCTTTATACACAATTACTTTGTTTGCGATGCTTAACGATGATTTTCTACCAAGTAACCAGTTTAACCTTCTAAGTTTTAGGTCTAATTCTTTTCTTTTCCTCTTTATATGTATTTTCCATGTCAGTCTTCTGTCCAGAGTAAGTCCAAGATATTTTGCCGAGTCATTTTGAGGAATACATTGCGATCCGATTTTTATAGGTGGACACGTTTCGTGCTTCAGACTAAAGGTGATTTGGACAGACTTCTTGTCATTGATCTTGAGGCGCCAGCGTTTCTGCCACTTGTGGATGGATTGCAGATGTTCTTCTACGAGACGAGATGCTTCTGCTGGATCTTCATGTCGAGCTAAGATGGCTGTGTCGTCCGCGTAGGTTGCTGTCAATGCGTTTACAGATGATGGGATGTCGGCAGTATATAATGAATAAAGGAAAGGTGCAAGCACACTTCCTTGAGGCACTCCTGACTTTATAGGGATAAGTTTTGAAGTTTCACCGTTAAATTTTATTTGAAAATATCTCTCTGTAAGATACGATTTTAACAAGTGATAGTAAGGATACGGTAGATTTTTCTTAATTTTATACAATTATAGACCTGGGTGCCAAACCTTATCGAAAGCCTGACTTACGTCTAGAAATACAGCAGAACAATATTCTTTATTTTCTAGCGATTCACTAATTTCGTTTACTACTCGATGAATTTGTTCTACAGTCGAATGTTGTTGTCTAAACCCAAACTGATGATGAGGTATTATTTCATTTTCTTGTAGAAGTGGATTTAAACGTGACAGAAGCAGTTTTTCAAAAACTTTTGATAATATTGGCAGTAGACTAATTGGTCTGTATGATACAACTTCATGTGTTGGTTTGCCGGGCTTAGGGATGACTATTACTTGAGCGATTTTCCATTGATCAGGGAAGTGTCCTAGTCTTAGGATGGCATTGAAGATGGAAGTAAGTAAGGCTATTAGTTTTCTTCGTAGATGGTGTAGAATTGTTGCTGAAATCATATCGTATCCGGGAGCTTTTTTAATTGGTAAATTCTTGATTGTTGTTTCAACTTCTCGAGCACTTACGGATTTGATTTGGGGAGCTAGTTGCAGTGGTGAATCTAAGAAGTTGTAAATTTCTTCCTCTTCTGTAGCAGATATTTGTGAAGGAAATGGTTGAAAGATGTTAGAGAAATGGGACGCGAAGCATTCAGTTTTTTCTTCGTCGGTTTTAGCCCATGTGCTGTCGATTTTTCTGATGGGAGGAATAGGTTGCATCGGTCTCTTCAAGTATTTAGTAGATTTCCAAAGAGAATACTCTGAGTTCGAATTCGGAATCAATTTTGTGAGTTTATCTTGTAGGGCGTGGTTTCGATATTCTTGAAGTAATCTTTTGAGGTTTTGCGAAGCTGAATTTAGTCTTCTTTTGACTGCTGGGTCTTTAGTGGTTTGCCATTGTTTCTTTAATTTACGTTTTGATTTCACCTTTTCTCTTATTACTTGTGAGATATATAGCTTTTTGTTTTGCTTTATTTCTGGTGTAGAGTGCCACGCAGCTTGATGGAGTTGTCTGGTTACATATTCTATAGCTTCATTTATGTCGAAAGCAGTTTTCAATGGTAGATTAGCTGTGCTGTTATTAGTTAGCCATTCTGAGAAATATTTCCAATCTGTTCTATTGTTGTGGATTGAGGTTTGCTTATTGTCTTCAATAATGATTGAGCTAATGACTAGTAGAATTGGTGAATGATCAGACGATAGATCTTGTGACCAGTAGGTGTGAATGTAACTTTGGTTAACTCCTTTTACAATAAAGAAATCTAATACATCAGGAATTTTGTTAGTGTCTGTCGGCCAGTACGTGGGTTGGCCAGAAGAGAACGAGGATAATTTTTCGTTTATTATAGTTTCATATAGAGATTTACCTTTCGGGGAGGTTAGTCTGGAGCCCCATAATGGATGTTTAGAATTGTAGTCACCGCCAGAAATAAATCTTGGTCCAAGTGTTCTGAAGAAGCTTGCGAATTGTGAACTCTGGATTTTATGCTTCGGAGGGCAGTATATTGCTGCAATATTCAATGTTCCGAATGCATCTCTTACTTGAATGGATGTTGCCTGCAAATACGTGGTGTTAAATTGAGAATTTAAGTGATGTTTAATTTTTTCCCGAACAAGTATAGCTGTTCCTCCATGTGCTGTACCATCCGGATGATTTGTATAATACATGTTGTATCCTTGAAGCGAGAAAAAACTTTTGTTGGTGAAATGAGTTTCTGAAATGAGCATGATATCCGTATTTGTTAACTGGAGAAAACACTTGACTTCTTCTCGGTGTTGTAGCAAGCCATTGGCGTTCCAAGCTGCTATCTTATATGATTTGTTCATTATTTAGTTAGCAGTTTTGACACAAGATTTAAAAGTGCACTTATTTGTTCTGCTTGTCTGTTGAGTATAGTTTCAAATCTTTCGAAAGTCTGTTGTATTATTGAAAATATTTGAGTATTGGACTCCGTGTTTGTGGCATTGTTGTTCAGACTATCCTTCTTTTGTGAGTTTTTCAGTGCTTGTGCATAAGTACTACGCTGATGGAAATTATTTATCGAAGTAGGTGGGAAGTTTTCTTGACCTGTGTTCATATTGTTTTGTGAAGCACTGGAGTTTGAATCTTGTGGAATTTTAGACGCCTGTGGATATTTTTTATTGCGTATTTTTTGATAAATTTCACATCCTTTATAACTTGCTGCGTGGGGACCTTCACAAAGGGCGCATTTTGCAGGCTTCGTCTTGTTTTTCTTGTTATCACAAGTTCTGCTATCGTGATTCTCGCCGCATACTACGCACCGATAAGGATGGTTGCAGTAGTGCTTCGTGTGCTCCCAACTTTGGCAGCGATGGCATTGCACAAGATCTCGCTTTACTCTTGGAGCTTCAATTATTATTTTGGTATTTTGAAGGTACTGCAATTTATAAATGTCTTTGTTATTATCTTTTGGTTCCAAATCAATAAAAAATACCGGTAAGGGAGCTTTTGTTACACGGTGTTTGCAGTTATGAATGTTTCTTACAGTATGACCGTTTTCTTCTATTTCTGCTTTCAGTTCATCAATATTTATTGTAGGATGCATATTTTTTAAGACTATCCTAAATGCTCTTTCTTGTTTTAGCTGATAGCTGTGAAACTCAATTTTCTCTTTAGTAAGGTATTTAATAAGTGATCGATAAGCTTCTGTTGTTGCCGGTAAGATTTTAAATTTATCTTGACCTACAAGCTTGCAGTAGAATTCTTCCATCTTCACGACTTTTTGTAAAGTTTCTGACATTGCGTGAAAGTCATTTACCCCAGGGATAAATATTGGCGGTGGGTTTTGCACCTTCTGAATGTTGCTGGATTTGGAACTTTCATCGATTACTTTATCATTGGATTCATTGTCATTAATTAGTTCGAGATCTGCAAATCTATTGCATGATAGTATGCCACTTATATTTTCACTTTGACGTTTTGATTGTTTATGACTTTCAGGGCTGTGAGATTTACATCTCTTGCGCTTGCTTACAACAACTTGCCATTTATGAGTGTTGCTGTCACTACTTGAATTACCGTGGGTTGTTCGATTAAGTTCTGAATTTGTTACATCGGTTGAACTTGAACTTGAAAGCTGTACGGCAGGAGGAAAAAAGGGAAATGGCATTGCTATCACTGTACCTTGTGGTATCTGATGTAAAATGTGTTGTTGCTGCTGCTGCTGCTGCTGCTGCTGCTATTTTTGTTGAAGAAACAGCTGAGTTTGTAGTTCAGCTTGACTTGTAGTAGACGAATCCATTATAAATTCAGATTCCGGCTGGGAGGTGTTCTCCGAGGCCATATCGATTGTTTACGTCTTATGGAGGCAACATATTTTTTTTTTTGATATCACCAGTTGAAACACAGAATTTTATAAACAGATAATACAATTGATCACGAAAACACTACACACTAGTCAGAACACAAAATGTGGACGCACAACTTGACACAATGAGTCAGCGCACAACTTAGAAATCACGAGACACCGCGGAGTAGAGGGCACGTCCTCTCACCTCCGCCGTTCGCGAGAGACTCTTTTTTTTGGTAATATGGCTACGTATTTTTGGTAATATGGCTACGTATTTTATCGTCCACTTAAGCTGAAATTGTTTAATACAACAAGTAGATTATAATTTAAATTAGATAAAAGGTATTATCTGAAAGTTTGTCTTCGAAGTATATAATAAGATTTGAAACACAGATACAAAACTATTTGATACATCGTCCTCGAAACGTTCAAACCGACAAAATCGTCACTTGTCACAGAAATACAATAAATATTTCAGTAATTAAATTAGCACAGTGATTTAATATTGGAAATAAACCGAGCTGTTTATAGGTTTTGATACTTATCACAACCTCGTAAATCTTAAGTTCGTTAAGGTTCCAGAATCCGTTTAATATTCTTAATCTGTTGATTATAGCTAGAAAACCAGTCGAAATTATGTTGTCAGCTAACCAGCAACAAGTAATGCAAGTAACAAGTTTCAGCAAACCAGCAACAAATAACAAGTAATAACACCACTTAAAATACACCAAGTACAGTCAAATCGCTAAAAATAGTAGAAAAATCACAAAATTCCAAGAGCACGACCAGATGCGTCCGTCTCGTAAGATGGCGTCAACCAGTCATTTTAGTGTCTCCAATTTAAGGTTATTCAGTTGTTTATACTTTTTGTAGAGATCATTATAGTAGTAATTCTTAATTTTTCGAAACAGGTCATACATATCTTTCATTTTATTTCTACTAATAAAAATATCTTTAGGAAGTTTAATCTTTGTTTTTCATTACAATTGATTTGTTTTTCACAAGTAACAGCCAAAATTTGGACTGACTTAATTTATTCAAGAAGAAATTCCATTTTTCATTGATATCATTGCCATTTAAGCACGTGAAAGTAGTTTGTTTAGTTCTGAGATATCCTTAAATTTTTAATTTGATTTATATGATTTCAAAAAAAATTAAACATTACTCATGAAATACGAGTTTAATAGTTTTACGTAGGAGAACCATTGAAAACACAGGTCTTACCAGACACGCATTTTTAGTACATACATTTTTGTATTTCACTGGCCCTAGTGCAGCATCATTTCATGAGATGATTATGGGGACGTAGTAGTATATAATACAGAGAGACCAGCAGAACTTTATATTTGCAATGACAAATTATTTATTTTTTGCTTAAATAGGTGTAAATTGTGTATAAATAACAATGTACTATTGGTTTTTCAATATATCACGTAAACGAAAACGAACAAGCGTTAAGCAGGCGGGAAGCGAATCCAAACTAACTGGAACCAACGCGCAGGATGGTCGGTTTGGCAGTCACGTGGTACCGTATCGTCACCAGAGCGTCACGTTGCCTCGTTAGTTCATCAGTTGTTCACAGCGCTGTCATCGGAGCCGATGGATGGGGCTAACGACTAGTTAAGATGGTTAGAGTGAGATACGTGTTACGTTTAACATGACTTTTTATTGTCTGAGTCAACAGATGAGAGGTTGTTCTATGTTCTGGTAGATTTTGAATGGTTTTCACCGTCTAGTTTTCGCGTAATGAGACCGTAAAGTTTGTCGTTTTAACATGGGCTCTAGGACATGTACAATAGGACTGCCTTCAAACTGTGCTGGGATGCGTCGATAAATAGGAGTCATTCTCTAGGTACGTGCTGTTGCTTAAATTCCTTAAAGAGACGATTTACATCATTACAGAATACTAGTGAACCATCTAAGGAAAACCATTTTTGCTTCTCGATCTGTAATGGGAAATACGAACATTACTTTCTGACATATGATTTTCTTTCAATCTCAATGCTAACAGTTTTGCTTTGACTTTGGGTAAAGAAAGATTCCCAATGAGAGCATATAATTAGGATTCTGTAAATTTCTGTTTCTGTATTAGCAAGTTCAGGAATATATTCTGGTTCATAAAAACGTTCTACTTCAACACCACTACTCGATGCATTTTCCGCTTCTTGAGGTACATTGATATCACTTGGGAGGATTGAGAACCGGTAAGTGGTTGTCATGAGACACTGGTGTTATTGCAGACTGCAGATTCACATACACTATGTAATCTTCATTCTTGGCTGAGAAACCCTTCATACGGACACAGCACAAATGGCAATTATCACTGTGGTTGGTTGGCTCTCGCCAAATCATGGAAATGGCAAAGGACAGGAATTGTTTCTTCTCTTTTCTTTATTTTTTTGCACCCAATATCTTAACCCTGTTGAACATGGTTTGCAAATAACATGCGGTGCCCAGCTTTTATCTTGATACCCTAGAGGGCACCCAAAATACAACTGGTACAGCTTCTGATGTCGTGGGGAAATCAGTGTCTCTAGTATTTTGGTGTAAAAGAACCGCAAACAAGACAAGTTATTATATGATTGTGACACATGCGAGGGATGATATATCACATAACAAAGTCTTTGACCGATTCAGAATTACCGCAAATACTTTGTACTTGAGCATTGGAACACTTTCCAATTTCGTGTAGGTAATCGATGAGTTCATGTCTCAAAGGAACTAACACTCGCGAAATGGTAAATATCTGCATTGAGAATACGTTACTCGCGATATGATAAACCGTAGTGCTTACTCACCTTTTGCGCTGAAAGAAATGCACACATCGCGAGAACAATGATACATACTGTCGTAGAACTTCTTGTAATATACGAGCGTATTCTGCCCTATACGTGGACGCAGGTCTTTCTCGTTAGAAGCATTCTCTGGAACTCAGGTCTGCTGGTTGTTCTGAAGTTCTAATCGGTTCGCAACAGGAGACACTCCCACCCTTATTTCTGCGAAGGGCACGGATATGATTCATGTTACGCATCGCCCAAGAAATGCCCACCGAGAGTTGCCGGAAACCATGCTCCGCGAGAACAATAAAAGTACAATTACCGAGAAACTGTATGTGATAGGCAAAAACTGATACTATATTTGAAATAAGCACACTCAACTCCATTTCAAACACTTATTGGCTCTTCTGGCGAAAAAAAACATTGTTGAAATGTGAAATCAATGTTAAACTTTTAGTTTTGCAATTGGGAAAAGTTTCTGAGTGCCAATTTGAGAACATATCTTTGTTAGTTTTTGCACGAGTCCTATTTTGTGGGTTTTTGATAAATCTGCACTTTTCTTGTCGTTTTCGAAATTACTAAAGATATGTTTGTAGCTTGCAAACATGATTTTTGTTTCACCCAACTTCTCCTAACAATACAAATTTCCAAACGAGTGTTAAGTCAACTTAAATTTCTTTCTATATTGCAGTCTGTGTCTGTCTGGCGCAACAGCTCTTGACTGGGAAATGACCTACCATCGGCGTCCAGGCTTTGTGGGTGGGTTGTGGCTTGTGGCTCATGGGTTAGGGGTACGTGTGGTTAACACATACAAACGCGTCATGGAAAACAAGCACACTGATCTGTGGGACGTTTTACACAGTACCTGATGCAAAAATATTTTGTAAGCGTCATCCTTTGATACACTTACCTTACTCTGGAGTTGCACTGCTTTCATTACCATGATAGGAAATACAGGCAAATTTTACACGTTATCTCAATCTAATTTGCACAGAAAAGGTGCTTAAATGACAATATAAGTAAAACATCTCCCTTTCAGATGGACTCGATAGATGAGAAAAAATATTTGTATTATTGATTAATATTTCATTAAGTAAACAAATGTTTGTATTTTCACATATCAAAATATTCAATTTGCATTAAGTATTTATTAAAATTAAAAAATACATATCATGGGCATATAAATTACCTTCATTACTTTGGCGAAAATTTTCACTTTTATTTGCAAATAACACAAATGCTGTGTGTTTCATACTACGTTCGAGTGACACGTTAAGGACGGTCGTTTGTAATACAACAACGAAAAATTCAAGCGAGGTCGTTAGGGAGAGGACATTTAACTTATTTAACACCGTACCACGTTATTATGTAACTGAGCATCATTCTTATATCTGGTAACACTGCATTACTATTTTTACAAAGAAGTTACGAGATTCATCTCAGTTTTGTACGGTTTGACATTGCACAAAGTGAATAAAACTACATAAGAGATAAACCGACTCCTTAGGTTCCTTAGGTCCCTCATCACAAAGAAATTTTGGTAATGCAATTGCTTAGTTAGAAATCCAAAATTTCTGCGGCGAATATTAACCAGATATACCGAATCAATATAATTGCAATTGAATACATCTGCGAAAACATCAATCACAAACAAGAAGGCCTCAGATGCGATCATCAGAGACAGTTATTTGGATTCAAACATGAATGCCATTCTATAGTCATCAAAAGATCAACGTAATCAACATTTCTAACAGTATCAATACATTGACTGAATTTTTAACCATTATTTTATATAACTTTATCTCTGTCAAAATACTGATTTAACATTAATTTTAGAGTGCGGTACAGATCATTTGCATTATCGCTTTTTGTAAAATATCATAACTTCTGTAATAAAACTTTAATGTACTATAATATCTGTAATACTCGCTAATAACCAAGTTGTCGATGCGACTATAAATACATGTAATTTTAAGCCAAGTTAATAGTTTTTTTTATTGAAATCTTGATAGCTGTTTGTGTTCCCAGGAGCATCAGAGTTTAATAAAATTTACACGTAATATAATTTCTTACTATATTATAATTGCTTTATTGCAGTTTACAATAAAATACATTATGTGAAGAAATTAAATATGCAGCAACGAAATTAAAAATGATAATTAATTTAATGCAAGAGAAACGAAATTAATTTAACGTTAATTTTGTTGTTTGATACAACTAAAACGTAAATTTTAACCCATGGTTTACATTAAAAAATGTGCGTTTTAAATAAATATATTTATTTATTTATAAATGAAATTTTTTTGCTCTTACTTTGCATTCAATTTCCTTCTTTGCTTTTCCATTTTGTAAGAATTACCAAAATGTCTTTCTATCGAAAAATATATTTTTTAAGTTTATTTTTATCCTATCAACTACGTGGTTGTTAGCAACTATTTCTGTTACAATACATCAATAACATCATCGACCAATAAATATATCAATTAATAAATAATAAATACATTACAGTTAACAATTATTTCACAGTAGTAACAATTCAAAACAATAGTGCCCACTAACTATTGTTTTAAATTGTTACTACTGTGAAATGACTAACTTTAATAATCATTTTTATTGATTAATTGATGTATTTATGAACTGATGATGTTTGTGAAGTATTGCAATACAAATAGTTGCTATTAATGACGTAGTTTATGCGCATACAAATAAACGTTTTTTTTAGACATTTCGGTAACTATCCCAAAATTCACAAACGTAGAAGGCAACTGAAAGCAAAGTAAAATTTTTAAAAAATTGTTTCTAAAAAAGTATATATTTATTTAAAACCCAGTCTTTAATATAAATCACCGGTTAAATTTTACGTTTTATTTTTATCAAAATACTTAGGTATTTCCACGATAACACAATTAGATTTAATAAATTATTTTTTTCCAAAAAAGAACCAATAAAAATAAGAGTATTTTCTAAACATAGTTAAATTACTTTTTAATTTTAGTGCTTTTAACTCATCAGGAATAAACAAGGAAAGGGCCCCGACCATTTATTCTTGTGTGCATCTCGCGACATATGGCTTCCATGCGTTATTTCATTGGCAGATATATATGTTAGTCACTTAGGCTTCTGTTTCTCGCAGGAGTCTCCGTAGTTGTTACTGGTTCAGATTGAGATAGAGATGAAGATGAAGAAGAAGAAACTGCATTTGTGGTTGAAGGCGTTGCCATTGTTTGAGAATTCGTTGCTGCAGATGCACACTTGTTACACAAGAATTGAGTGGTATTGCGGCAAAATGTGTGACAGAAAATTGCCTTCTTCATTTCAAAAGATGTCTGCGAACAAAAAGAGATTGATATACGTTTGCAACAAGCATATATCTACGTCATCACTTTTCTTTAATTTTACCAACATATTCAATAGAGCAATAATTAAATAAATATTTAGTGAACATTAAGAAAATTATTTTCACACATGAAGGTAAAGCACACATTAAGACCATAATGTTGGTGTCAAGTAACTATTTTCTCGAGAGTTTGTGAGATTTCTCTTCAAACTGAATTTCACATTAGTCACGAAGCTGTAAAAGTTAATGAAATCATTTAATTTTGCAACAAAAGTTGCATGAAGTTATACCCCATTCAGGATTTTTACTCTCACGTATACATACGTATATACGGACAAATATACGTAGTATAGAGAAAGTTACATAATGCTTCGGAAAATCTTTCTGATTTGTCTCTCACATCGTTAATGTTAACATTAGAGGCAATGTCTTTACATTATTATGTAAAGAATGTTCTTAATGCATTTAAGATGTAGAAGTTCATGTGTTTTAAATAAGGTCAAATAAAGTTTCTCGAAAACTCAACAGCTTTCAGTTAAAATGAGCTCAAAATTCCGCATTTTTAGAAACGCTCAAACGCAATTTTCTCAAAAATGGCTCCCAATTTTGGCTTCAAACTTTTCTGACAGATATTGCTCTGTTTAATATGACGTAAAGTTAGTTTTCATGTTTTCTTTTGTTTTTCAAAAATTACTCAAATGTAATTTCTTTGAAATATTTCTCACGCTGTTCATTTGGACATTTCCATTGATTTGTATACCTTATTACATACGTATATGAGTAAAAGTGCTTCAAATGATACCGAATGAAGTTTCTCGAAATCTCAATAGATTTCGAAAAGAGCAAATTTTCATTGACAATAACGCTTAACACCATTTTCTTAAAAATGGCCCCCAAATTTTTCAATTAAGATTGCTATTTAAAATGAGGTTTTCGCCTTCTTTAATATTCTTAAAATAATATTTTGGTTCTACTATTTGGAAACAGAAAAGTTGAGAAAATTTCAAAAAAATGTACTTCTGGCGGCGATAGATGGCAGCAGGCAAGAGGGAAAGGCAAGAGTTTTAAAATATGTCTCATGCCGTTGGTATGAATATTTCCATCGATTTGTATACATTATTGCATTTGTGAGTGGAAGTGCTTCAAATGACTTTGAATGAAGGTTTTCGAAACCTGAATAGATTCACGTGAAAAAGAGCTGCACATTTCGCATTTTGTTTAATCGCTTTTTTAAAAATTGCTTTAAATTTTTTAATGAAAATTTGTATTTAGGACGAGGTTTTACCCATCTTTAATATTACAATTTCAAAAAAATGTACTTTGGATGGCGATAAATGACAACAAGCAAAAAGGAGGGGCAAGACTACGGCTCGTATTTATGAAGCTCTGCTAGCAGAGCTCTTAGGGGCCTGCCATCAGGGGGCTTGCTAGGAGGACAAGGAGCGACAAAAATTGTCTGGGGGCCGTTCATAAATCGCAAAACCGAACACTTGCAGCCTGCTAGGCCTGGCAGGCCCCTGGCTGAGGTTTATAAATACGGCCCTACAGTACCAGTCCACACCAAGGAAATTAAAAAACGTTACTACGAGAAACTCTATACCATTCTGTAGCACCTCTAGTTTTCTGAATGTCTTCAAAAAAGGAGTTGTCTGAATTATACTCGTATTAAATTTCTACTTAAATTGCAAAGTTTGCACTCTTATTCCCTATTCTTTAAATGACCAATAAGAATGTTTTACTGATGAACTTTCTCTATACTACGTATATTACTCCATATATACGTATGTATACAAGAAAGTAATTAGTGGTGGTACAGAATGGCACAGACGTTTTCGTAGTCAAGTTTTCTAATTACCTTGGCGTGGACTGGCTTTACGGTCTTGCCCCAAACTCTCGTCAGCTGCCATCTATCGCCGCCCAAAGAACATTTTAAGACACTTTCTCAACATTACGGGTTCCTAATAGTACAACTGAAATATTACTTTCAGAATATTAAAGAAGAGTAAAACCTCATCCTAAATAGAAATTTACATTGAAAAATTTGAAGCTGTTTTAACGAAAATGGTGAATAAGCATAACTGTAAATGCGAAATTTGAAGTTCTTTTTCTTAGAGATCTATTGAGTTTTCGAAAACTTAATTTAAAATCATTTGAAGCAACTCTACTCACAAATGCAATAATGTATACAAATCGATGGAAATGTGCATACTAATAGTGCGAGAGATATTTAATAAGAATTATATTTGTGTAATTTTTTTAAAAAACTAAAGAACACACCAACATGAACTTTATTTCATATTTCAAGAGAGACTGTTGAGTTTCCGAGAACTTTTATATGACATTATTTAAAGCACATGTACTCATACATACCATAATATGAACAAATTTTCGGTAATGTAAATATTTGGTATATATATATATATATATATATATATATATATACATATATATATAATATTTGGTATATATATATATATATATATATATATATATATAGAGAGAGAGAGAGAGAGAGAGAGAGAGGGGGGGGAGAGAGAGAGAGAGAATATAAAAATTGTCTTTTAGATGACTTTCAATTCATAAGTAGAATAATATATTTGTTTACATAATTTTTACTTTTCCGTATACGTACTTATATACGGAGTAACATACGCACTATAGAGGAAGTTATGTAATGCTGCGCGAAAAAAACGCGAATATTCGTCGGAAAAAAATTATTGCCGCGCTCTGGTAACTAAAAAGTGCATAAAACGAGTTGCTTCATTAAGAGAAACTAGTAGTGGTACAGAATGGCAGAGACTTTCTCGTAGTAAAGATTTCAAATATCCTTGGTGTGGACTGGATTCACGGTCTTGCCTCATGCCATCTGCCACCTGCCATCTGTCGCCGCCCAAAATACATCTTTATTAACATTTTTTCAATATATTATATTACGTCGTTATAAATATAATAAACCGAAAAGTTGAGAAAATTTAAAAAAAACAACAACTTTGGGCGGCGATAGGGCTTGAGGTGGCAACAAGTAAGGGCAAGACTACTGTACCAGTCCACACCAAGGGAATTAGAAAACTACTACGAGAAAGTCTGTGCCATTCTGTCCCACCTCTAGGCTTTTTCCAAATACCCGACCGTCCGAAAACGACTAGAGCCTAAAACACACGTACGATCTTTTCCAAATTGAAGAAACTCTTGTCCATCTGGCTCTAGTTGAAGATCTGAAATTTTGAAAAAATATTCTTTAAAATTTGTGCGTACTTTACTTGAACCGCCTCGGACATTTTCAATTTTTTTTCAAAAACGACTCCAATTTTTTTCTTTTAATTTCTTGTAAGAATAGAGTATAATACAATTATAAAAGTGGCACAAGTCTAATTTTCATGGTTAATTTTTCGGAATTTTTGAGAGTTGCAAATGTTTGAATGTTTTCGGCGTCTTTCTACTACTACAAAATTGAAGACAGACTTTTCTCTTTCAATTGACTTTGATTTCCATAACTGGTTCTTTCATAATAGTCATGTCTATTTTTTGAAAATTTTAGTTTTAGTGCAATGGTGAAAAAACAAAAGAACACCACAAAATTAATTTTACGACATCTTGGCGTTTGAGCGTTTCTGAAAAAGCGTAATTTTGAACTCGTTTTCACACAAAAGTTTTGAAGTTTCTAGAAATGTTTATAGAACATCATTTAAAGCGCATGTACTCTTAAAACCACTAATGTGAACAAATTGTCGCTAATGTAAATTTAACGACGTGAGAGGCTAGTAAAAAATTACGTATTTGAATGTTTTGAAGAATAGAGCATGTGACGGACGGTGCCCGGTACTCCCTCTCAATTTATTTTTACTCCTATTTAATTTATTTAGCTAGCTCTATTTTAGTTGTAAAATTGGGCCCTACTGCACCTACAATCTCAAGGGGTTGCATATATTTCTTTCTCGTGGACTGAAAATATACCGCTCTTTGAGGATTCGTTCGGTGTAAACCTCTATGTATGTTAGGAATTTACTAATTTGTTGGTTAATAAATTTAGAAATAGTAACACCTTCTTTACTGATTTAGGATTCCACCGACGTGAAGAGTCGGCCGCTATTCATTTATTTAAATCAATTCTTTTATCCGTCTTTTCTAACCAATTATTAATAAACCTCGGTTCTTATTTAAATGAACTCTTTTTACCTAATAAATGATGATGGCCATAGAAACTGTATGATACTTAATTTTTTTTATAATATTTCTATCTTAATTTCAGTTATTGACTATTCTTGGCATTGAACAATTCAATACTGCAAAATCTTTGTGGGCTTAATTACTAAACTTCCCTGTTGCTGGGGAAACACTGCTCTCTTGGCAATGAGAAGCATCATTCGTCCATTCCACCATTTCTTATAGATCCACACTAATTTCAAGTCAGCACACGTTTTTTCAATGTCCGTCGTTCTATTTTTTCTAATATTTTAAATATCTATTCGAACTCGTCTTTCTTGCTGTTTAATGACGCCTTACGTCCCCAATGTCTCATTTGTTTATTTTTCTTCGTACTTTCCCTTTCTTCTCATTATATCGGCAGCGGTGGCTCAGTGCATCAACTGATGTCACTGCAGTGCCCTTAACCGGAAGGTACTAGGTTCGAGACCCGACTGTGGCAGGATTTTTGACACTAGCTTGTCTGGTAGGTCGAATTCAGTCGCTGTCAGGAGGAGAATTCTAACGGCCAGCTGCTCTGATCGGTAGCTTTCCGTGTGTTTCTCTGATCAACACCAGGCGAATGCCGGAGCACCCTAACAAACGGGCCACGGATCGCGCGCGATCTATCTCTTCCTTGTTCTATTCTCACCCCTTACACACGCGCACACTAACATGCACTACACTACCACACATGCCAGGAGACCGGGGACTTAGAACTTGTCCCAGCTGGGGCGGTGCCCTGCTGGTGGGAGATACCTGGCTAGGGAAAACCCGCTAGTGAACAATATATCCGCGCCGGATCTCGCCATTTAGTGGGAAAGATAACCGCCGACACACGATGTAAAAACATACACTACTCTTACGGGACTTATGACCTCGGTATTTGACGCACCTGGAATCACTAACAATCAATCAAATCTTTCTGCCTATTATATTCTGTCGGCATATTTTCATATATTCCAAAATACCTCATAAGTCCTTTGACCTATCTCAAGCAATTTGGCACTTATGTCATCTTATAGAGTACATTTAGCACTACGCCTACCAAACATTAAAGAAAAACATAGAGTTGTTTTTGAGAAAATATTATTTTTGTTACTTTTTATAATTGTAGTTACTGCATGCAATATTATGCGAAAACTACTAAAAGTTTAAAAAATAATTTACATGACTGTAATGAAAGAATTAATTATATAGAAAAAACTTAATTATTATAATAAAAAATTATCTTCAATTTCGTAATAGGAAACAGCCGAAAAAATTTCTAACGTTTGAAATTTTAGGAAATTCAGAGTTAACAGTGAAAAACGGACGTATGCCATCTTTAGAAGTGTATTTTTGTCTATTCTTTCAATAACTTTAAAGAAAATATGTGGAGTCACTTTTGAGAACATTTTTAAAATGTCGCTGTGCCTTTTGGAATGTAACCCCAAATTTTAAAGAATGCTTTTGAAAATCGCAGCGCTGCGAATCGAGTCAGATGGACCGGGGAATATCCATTTTGGAAAAAATCCTATATATGGTTTAGGCGCTAGTGGTGTTCACAGACGGACGGACGCATAGACTGACTGGCAGTCAAGCAGAAGGATGTTTAGTAAAAACAAGACTTTTTCTTTATCAGGGGACACCTAATCATATTTCCTTTGAAATCTCGAAATCGATTTTCCACATCATTACATCACTTTCTCTATACTACGTATATTACGGTGTATATTCGTAGTACATATTCGAGGAAGTTAAAATTCAGATTGATTACTTTTTTTCACATCAGTCCTTTTTGATATGAACAAACTTTTGGGTTCTAGGATAAATTATTAGGACGAGGCGTACATACATTTTCCCCAGAAAAACACGAAAATATTTGAGGATCCCCAAACACAATGAAATAAATAAAATCGTGTTAATAAATAACTGAAGGATAGAATTGCTTTAATATTTCGAATTTGTCCCTTGGCCTGTCCCGAATGACTTTCTCGCGAATGCGCGTACCGACTCCCTTACCATTAAAATATCGTGCAGGCCGAATAGTCGGGGCTCGGGCTGGTGCCGGCACTCTGCAGGGCCGGGGGCGGTGCTGGTGGCGGCGGCGGCCACCGCTACTGACAGCAGCAGAGTCACCGTCTGGCGCATGGCGGGTGCTTGGCACCGCTGCCGCTGGCGCTTATATCGCCCGGTCTGCTTCGACCCGCGCCGCGCCTCACCGGGCGCTTGGCCGACTTTCTTATCGCCTCCCCCGCGCTCATCCGCCTCATGCCCCGGCACGAATCGCCTTGCGGGGAGACTGCGTTTTGCTACGCACGTCACTGCGCTCCCTATCTCTGCACTCACCCTGCCCCCCTCGCCCACACCGGGAGCGGTAGCTCAGTGCCTCTGACCGGGAGGTACTAGGTTCCCACTCCCCACGGCGGCAGGATTTTTGACGCTAGCTTTTCAGCTAGGTCAAATTCAGTCGCTGTCTGGAGGAGAATTCTAGCGGCCGGCTGCTCTGATCGGTAGTTTTCCGTGGTTTCTCCTATCAACACCAGGCGAATGCCGGAGCAGTACCCTACCAAACGGGCCACGGACGGCGCGCGATCTGTCCTTCCTCTTCCTTGTCCTATCCTCTCCCCTAACACACACACTTACACTAACAAGCACTACACTGCCACATATTCCGGGAGACCGGTCGGGAGCTTAGAGCCTGTCCCGGCTGGGGCGGTGCCCCGCTAGTGGGAGAGTCCTGGTTAGGGGGAAACCAGTAGCCGACGGTAGGTCAGCGCCGGATCTCGCCGTCCAGCGGGGGAAGATCACTGCCATCTCCCGAAAAAACATGCACTACCCTAACGGGACGAATGACCAAAGCAGTTGACGCGCCCAGAAACACGAAAAAATCAATCAATGAAAACCTGGCCCGCCCCTGCCCCCCCTGCCCCGCTTTGCACTGCATCCACCCTCACACTTCCCTACCCACACGCCATGACCAAAGCAGTTAATGCGCCCGGAAACACGAAAAAAATCAATCGATAAAACGTGGCCCACCTGCCCAGTTTTGCACTGCATACGCCCTCACATTGTCCACCTTCGCTCTCCTTTCGCTCTCGTCTTTGCCCTTCTCACCTGCCACACCCTACCCCTTCATATATTCTTCCCCTGTTGCCTCGTTTTGCACTGCATCCGCCCTCACCCCTGCCCACCCTGCCCAGTCGGGGTTCTCACCCTTGGAGTGTGCTCAGAGTCTGGGTCCATGAATCAACTGTAAAGGGATACGACCGTGATGCTTGTCAATGTTCTAGGAAAGAGGTCAGCATGTGCTGAATACCGTTGCGTACGCAAAGGTCTAGGAATTCTCCGGACCTGGCCTGCATATCCTGTCGAACTAGGACTCTGGCATGACGAGCAGCCTCAAGGGCCCAGAAATGGACCCGCAAAATTGGCGTGCACCCTGTCCCATGCCAGTACTGTTCTTGGCCAGGGTACACGATCTTTGGTGCAATGGTCACGCTTCACAATGTTTCACGACGCGCTACTTGACGAGTCTTTCCATCGTCACCGTTCCGCAATGACCTGTGCGTAGTAGTTCCAGAACTCTAGTTTAGGAACTAGTTATCACAAGCTGGTGAGTAGAAGCACGTCAGTTTTCAGTGAAACTCTGTCCCTGCGTAAATACCAAGGCGCTGCCTCCCTTATACGAGGCGCGTCAAATCGAACCCGCACGAGCTACTTGTCCGCCTAGTGAGCACGGCGCTCACACAGGCACGGGCAACTTCCCCTGACTCCCCACTCATCACCCCTCACAATCTAGAAAGGGGAGTACACGCGTCAAATTAAACGGCGCGTGGCGAAAACCGTAGCTTCATACGAAAATAGTTTTGCCACATTTGTTTTTCTCTCAAATAACCGAGAGTTGTATTTTGTTTATATTCTTCACTATTTATTACTGTTTGATGTTTACTTTCTTACTAAATTCTCCCTTATATAAACAGCTTTGCTAAGCGACAGGGATGTGTTGGAATGGTGAATTCTTTCCTTGTTTTCGTTTTGTGTAGTGTTATTAAATCATTCAGTTATTTATTGTATTCGGCCATAATGAGAAATAAATTAATAACTCTCTACAATTAAGAATTCTCGCTTGCGACGCTTTTAACGAACAAGAATATTTGTTTGTTAAACCTTCTAACCTGAACGTAGAAACTTCATGTTTTTATATCACTCTTAAGTAAACAGGATTACAAAACCAAGATTCTTTTGTTTCTAATTTTTTTAATTTTACTCTTAATTGAGAATTTGAAACCAGACTAATGGATCATTTCATTTTAATGGATAATTTCCTTGCCTTAAAGAGAAAATGGGAATTAATATAGCTAAATTTGTCACACTAGCTGTCAAGTTATAGGAGGTAACGTATAAAAGAGGTAAAAGTTTTCTATATCCGTATAAATACCTTTATCTATTCGGTATTCCGTCCTTGATTAAGGAAGGGACAGGATGGTGTATTGTTGATTGGTAAATTAAAAACTTGGTCTTTTTCTTATCCTGACGATGCGATGAAAAAAATGTAAAGAATATAGAACTTGAATTAAATATGGACAAGACCAAAGTGATGGAGTTTAAATAGGGCAGAAGGAAGAGAAAATGTTAGAAAATTATTTGGAAAGTATTTGAGAAATGGTGAACCATTGTAAGAAGGGGATTTTACGTAAATACATATTTTACAGGGATAAGATATCCGCATTTACTTATATTTTTTAACTTAACACAACATTCTGAACGGATTGGAACCATTTTTATTTTACATATTTTATGTATTGCTACATATTTCGTTACATTTGAATACATTTATAGTCGAAAATGAACATCTAACACGAAAGTTCGAAGTATATGTTACTTAACTTTGTTACTGAAATACAAAGCCACGCAACGCGCTTGTATTAACGCAGGATCTTCGCTATTAATTGTCAAACTTACCTCTCCCCCTCCCCTTTTGCTTCTTAGAAACCGCGTAGTCAGGATCAAGGATGAGCGGATGTATGTGAAGCAGAAGGAATTTCTATCACGTGTTTCATAGACTCCATATTTCATAGACCCCATGCGAAACTGAATAAATTTTTTTTTGAGATCATTGTCTTATCTCTTTTCTGGAGTCGGGGGTGGGCATTTGCTCCCTTTACCCCCCTCCTTTTTTCTATCACAGGCTACAGGATACTTTTCACTTGAGCGCCGGCTCCTCGTAAACAATATTGTAAATACTACCAAAGAATTATATATTTCGGATGAAAATAGGGAATAATTTCTTCTGTAGCTGTAGAACTTTCTTTCAGCCTCTCTGAATCCATGTTAAGATCTTATCGGCAAAGTACTGTGTTCAGAAAACGCTTGAGGAATGGAATTTTAAACATTATAACGAATTTCTATTTCACATATTTTCTATTTTTTACGTATTTTAGAAAAAATAAATAGCCTACATATATACGTACATATTTTGCTTTTTTAATACAATAAATTCCGTTCCTTAATTATAAGTATTTAGGGTTGTGGTTTAACAAGGGATGGGGCTACGTAAAGCACATAGCAGAAATGGGTAGGAAGGCTATGGTGGCTATGAAACAAGTATGGGGTATAATTAAGAGAAGGTGTAGGGATTTTGGGGCAAAGAGTATGAGAATGTGTGACAGTATTGTTGGTAATATTTTGAGGGGGCAATTTGAGGATGGAAGGAAAGGAGGAAACTAGCAGCAGTACATGAAAGATTTTTAAGATGGATCTTAGGAACAGACTATTGCACACCGTGTTACATGGTAAGAGGCAAATAATTTTACAGAGAAGGGCAAAATGGCATGTTACGTTTCAGGAAAGGATTAGGAGAGGGAGGGTTAATGAGTTACTAAAGCAAGTTTGTTGGAAAATACATAAAAAAAGTATCTTTGTGTCTGGCTATGATCACAGTGCTTCATGTGCCAAAACAATGTTTGCCAAGAACAATCAAAAAACATAAATATGTGCTACAATTGCAAATGAAATGTGTAAAATATCTTATTAAGTGTTGAAAGTTGAAAATACTAGTTTACTTAATAAAAAACATCCCATTCATTATTTCTTCATTCTGGCACCAAACCAGTTTTCTTTGGGTCTCTGAGGCTTACTAAGTGTAAATTCGCAGAAACCGAGCTCCGTGCATCGAAAGATTAAAGCAATGATTTGCAAAGTGCAAAGTTTTTGCGAGGTTCTAGCTAATAGTATCTTATTTTAAAAAATGTCATCGGTTTGACTAAATTATTAAATAAATGGAAACAAAACACAAGACTGGAAAACAAAAACAAAATTACGTAAAATTACCAACTTTAGTGTCTTTTGTCTCGTCGAAAATCTTAAACATGTTTCAACAGAGCCAGCTAGCAAAGTTGCCGCTGGAATGTGCTCCACGAAGAGCCGCCTAATTGAGTGGGGCGCTGGCGGAGGCGAACCGCCCTCTGTGGGTGGGCGGGGCGCGCGCTGCTCGCTGGGAAGGCCTCGGAGGCACGCACGCCCGCGCCGTGACACGCGCGCGATGCACGCCAGGGCACGCGCACGCCCACGCCCACCCGCACGCTGCCAGCGACGGCGGCGGCCGAAACCACGCTTTGCTACTGCTGTGTAAAAAGCTGTAATTTAGTAATTGTTTTGTAACGTAATTTAGTTTTTGTTTTCAAGTCTTGTGTTTTGTTTCCTTTTATTTAATAATTATGAAAAGGATAAGTCAAACCGATGACATTTTTTAAAATAAGATACTTTTAGCTAGAACCGTGCAAAAACTTTGCACTTTGTAAATCATGGCTTTAATCCTTCGATGCACGGAGCTCGGTTTTGGCGGCTTTACACACAGTGAGCCTCAGAGACTCAAAGAAACCTGATTTGGTGCCAGAATGAAGAAGTAATGAATGGGATGTTTTTATTAAGTAAACTAGTATTTACAGCTTTCAACTACGTGGACCTACTACTTGGACTGTTTTCTCGGCCTGTGATCACAGAAAAATACTTTTAATGTCGACCGTGAAAAAATAACCACTTCGCGCTGTAACTTTTTCGAATTGTCAAGAGCACATGTTCATGGCTCTCAGAGTTGTACTCATTTTTGTAAAATTTTGCAACTTCTTCATTAGATTCAGAGTTTACGAAATTTGTCAATTTTCATCTTGTTTAGGTAATAAATTAAATGACTTTCAGAATACTTTAATGATGTAAATATCCTAGAAAGGAAAATTTACCTTAAAAAATTACTGCCTAGAAAATGCACGGTTCTTTATTATTTCCTTGTTTATGGTTCGTAGAGAATTTATAGATGAACCGGGTACAAACATTTTTGAACAAACAAGAATTAGAACAGGTTTACATGACGAGCATGTTTGAAGTGAAAATGTAGAAAAATCGTGGAAACCTGATGCTCCAAATGCGACCACGCTCCTTAACTGAATACATCACGGTTTCTAGGGATGGATACCGATAAACCTTTTAACTTTTCTCAACACTTTCTTGGTTTCTCTAACACAGCTGTTCTTATCCCATCGCATACGAATTGAAGTGGAGTTTACTGTCCTTCTGCATTATTGAACTTGAGCCACTGAAGTTATACAATGGGGTTTCCCTGTGAAGGTATTGATTGCCTTGAAAATAATTTTAATCAGGAAATCGGCTCAATGATTCTCTAGCATTTAATTTGGGCAGTAATCTTATTTTTTAGGAACTGCTGTCAGTATTAACTCTGTCAAATGTAGTCCGAAATTCATAAGCTAAGTCTCGGAGGCGCGGTTTTATTTTATGTTTAAATGATTTTCCTGTCTTGGCGTATTATTTGGAGATTGCTTACGCGAATAAAAGTAGTAGACACGCAAAACATAGTAAATACACATTCTATTATATATTTTCATTGCAATAAATATTGTAATTGTCAACTACAATAAATTAGTAAATGATAGTCATACCAATTTCTGAACAAAAACTCACAATACGTAAACAAAATATATTTAATGAGTAAAAATAAGATCCAGGAATTTTATTTTATTAAAGGATTTTAAGTATTTTTTTAATACTTTAGTTTATAACATTGTATTATTTAAATATATCTCCAAAAGACATGTCTAAGAAATCAAATATATAAAGTTTTTGAAACACAAATTGTACATAAAATAAGCATTTCAAATACAAGTATTTAAACATTGTCCAATCCTGCCAAGTTCTTTTGAACACTCAATTTGGTTTTCTTCCCAAGTAGATGCCACAATCAATGGCATACGAGCTACATGCTTCATACTGTATATCCAAACTAGAGATGGGCTTAACAGCTTTTATTCAATAACTGTTATCACAAGAACAGTTGACTCGTAATAGCTGTTATTAATAACACTTGAAAAATAACAAGTCCATGATCAGCCACCAAATATGGCCAACTGCGAAGAGTTAAATCAGTTGCGGCGATTGCTAAGAGTTAAACCACGCAAAACGAATAACGTTGGTAGCACAGTAAAGCTTGTGCAACTACCTTACGACGCTTACTTGCACTACTTTCCCAAACATGTTTGGATAGAGAAGCAGCCAATATAAACTAGACTGGATGAACTGCGAAAGCAGATTAGTAATTCAATAATGTGTAGCAATTGTGTATAGAATATTACTAAAATAAAAGTGATTCGTGATTCGGGTTCAGATTGCAAATATTCTTTCAAATATGCAACTTGTGCATAGTGAAGTGACGAGTGCCAATAATAATGAAGAAAAATGTGTTTTTGCTTACCTATAGCTAAAGTGGTAATGACAGTTGACTATCGAATATTGTTATGCGAATTATTTGACTGTAACTCATTTTATTTTATCGGACATAAGGATTGGCGGCTCGTGGTCATGCTATTATGGTGTGCAACGCCCCTTTTTCTCTTTCCTCTCCCTCTCCTCCCCTCTCTCTCTCTCATACACACACACACACACACACACACACACATCCTTCCAGGCATACATTACAAACATACACATAAATAATGACTAACAAACACAAGGCATCTTATGAAGTTTGATATCATACTGAACAGTTCCTTTTAGCGAGGGTTCCCCTCAAGTCTTTTCACAACATCCCTTTCGACTTCGCTCGGCAAGGACCCCTCCAAAATATTTACGACTTGGTTCGGGTTACCACATGATGACTCAACACGATCCAGAACGGTTTCTCAAAGGGTGTCAAGAGTTAAATTTTACATGCTTATTTCAAACTTTTTTACTCGCAATTTTGCTAAAGAGTTTATTTCACGAGCTTGCTGTACAAATTTAAGGTTAAAAGTACAAGTTTCTTTACCCAATACTCAAAAAATCTGGTTAGTTTGCCGTCTACACTCTACGACGAAAACAAAAGTCTGTGTCGCGTCAATAAACGCTGTTTCATTTCAGCAACGTTTTTGTGACTTTTTCATTGTCATGCCATTTTACAGTTAGTTGCACATATACACATGGCAGAAAAACGAACACTAACTTCGGTTTTTCAAAACGCATTAAAAAGTAGCCTACTACATACGTTTACAAAATACATTTGGGTTTTCACATGCTTCGGAATGGATTTATAATTGCAACTCGCTTTAAAACATAAGAAAATATACGTATAGCATTCGATTAACACAATAGTTATGAATGCAACATTGCACAGCAATGCGTTCGCGTTTCGCGCGCTAGCGAAGAACTACTTCGGAAGAGATGAGCTAGCTCTCATCCCTTCCAAAGGTATGAGAAGTGGAGAGATATCCCACACTTCGTTCAATGTCACACTTTATTTTCTAGGGCTTTTATCCAGCCAACAGCCGGTTACCCTTTACGTCCCGATGGGACGCATATTCGACCATACACTACACCAACACACTTGCGGGCTCCTCTGATCTGGGGTCAGCAGAACGCGAGGCCCTCCTCGACAACACATACAAAGTCAAGGGACAAACAACCATACCCAAGGCGGGACTCGAACCCGCGACCCTTCGGACCGAAGCGCTGAGTCGGTACTCGCTCTTAGTCACCTCGGCCATCCAGGTCGGCATGTCACACTTAGTTCTCTTAAAAACTTGCGCTAGCTGAGTGTTATATCTTCGAGATAGGTGAAGGCTCTCGTAGAGATAGCCACTGCGTCGGCGCAGTAAAATTCGCATGGTCCGCGGAGTGCTCCAACCGTCCTTAAGCCACCGTAGTTCCCCCTCTTTCCCCTGCAACGTCAGCCTCGACCCCCTTACCTCGCTCGCATTTCCCGAGTGTGCGCCGGCTGGCTGTCACGAAGGGCATTGGCGGCGGACTGTCAATCGTAGGTCTCGAACGGCACATGTTTTGAAATACACGTTTGGGGAACGCCCTGAAAAGATTAGTATTCCACTCTTGTTACAAGATGTTTAAGAGAAATTGCACGAAATTAATTTGGGTGTACACAGTTGAATGTGCGAATACACACGAGTCGCCACTGGACCTAGGGAAATATTAGTTTCTCTCACATAAGCAGCGATGGGACAGAAATAAGTTAAAAAAATTTGGTAAATTACTACTGGTAAACGTTAGGTAAATTACTACAAACGTACTAATGGCAAAAAATGGTATATTACTATAAAAATATTATAGATCAGTAAAACCTCGTTCTACATGGAAAATTTCTATGGAAAATTTGGAGCCGTTTTTAAGAATATGCCGTTTAAGCATTAGAGTAAATACGAAATTCGAATAACTTTCTTACAAAAAATCTTTTGAATTTTCGAAAATCCTCAATGACAGTCATTTAAAGTAGTTCCACTCACAAATGCAATAATGTATTGAAATCGCTGTAAATGTGCATATTAACGGCGTGATGGATATTTAAAAAATACATTTGCGTAATTTTTGAAGGAAAAAAAACGTCAGCCAAAAAATGCAGCAAAATGAGTTCTAAGTTATCTCACACAGTTCAGCATTGTATAAGATGACAGACAGATGGACAGACAACAAAACGTTTGATGAAAAACTTTTGAGCCGTTTTTGAGAAAATGGCGTTTGAATATTTCTTGAAACACGAACTTATAATTCATTTTCACAGAAAATATTTTTGGTTTTTGAGAAACTTTATACGAGAATATTTAAAGCACATATATTCATAAATCCAATAATGTTATCGAATCGTGCCTAATGTAAATATTAACGCAGTGAGAAACAAGAGCAAAAAATTACATTTTTATAATTTAAAAAAAAAACAAGAATATGAAAAAATCTTTAAAATCTTAACCTTAAAATCTCTAAATCGATTTTCCGCAGCATTTCATAGTTTTCTCTACGAATCTGCTTCTCTACGAATCTACTTCTCTACGAATCTGCAAGAAAATGCGCAAAAATATCTGCAAGGAATTACGGAAAGTTCATAATACTCATCACGAATCTGTCTTTTTATGCGATTATCAGGGCTTATTACTTTTCTAAAAGTTTTAAACTTTTCGAGAAACTTTATAAGACTATAGCACACGTAGTCATAAATGCAGTGATGTAAATAGATCGTCGCTGAAGTATAAACTTACAACGTGCAAGACAGGTCAAAAAATTAAATGATTGTAATTTTTGAAACAACAAAAGAATAAAGCAAATTTGTCTTATACAGTATATTTATCACTATTCCTACCAAAAGTTTAAAGAAAATATATGCAGCCGGTTTTGAGAAATTTCTGTTTTTGATACAGCAACAGACCCACTTGGAAGCACATCGAATCGCGGAGGGCCCATGCCACTACTGCAAACGACCCCTAGGTTTGAAGACATCCACAAAGACCACAACGAAAAAGCCAACCACCCATCCTTTATGCAGGAAGCCTTAGCCCTTAATAGGAATAAACATGGCTAATAATAATAATAATAATAATAATAATAATAATAACAATAATAAAGATGTGCATATGGAGGTGACGACCCCATCTCCCGCAGTGCCCTGCCGGAGGGCAGGGTCTGTGCAATCAGCTTGGTTTTCCCTACCTACAAAGGGGCGCTGACCGCTGACCTGCCCTAGACACCCTCCCTTTCATTTTCCGCCCTCCCCCTTCTAGCAGGAGTAAGTTTGCAGATTGACCAGCTCACTTTCTCCTGTTTCCTAGACACACGCTATTTCCTCAACTATAAAATTTTCCTACTCAGATAATTTCTTTCTTAAACCCATTTTCATCCTTAATGCAGAAACTGACGAGAAGCAGGCGGCTGCAAACAGAAAGTGTGAACTGTAAGGTCAGCACATGAGGAACAATGATGGAGGCAAGCTCTTCACGCCGAATGCACGACACGATACCCAGAACTTCATGTGACAGATCAAAAATGTAGCTGACAGCTAACAGGTCATAATCAGAAGTTGAATTGTTGTAGTGAACCAAAATCCGGTCTATCACAATACGTACGTATTCGAAAAGGAAAAATTGTAACACCATATTTTACTAGTTTTCTGGAAATATAAAGGATAATATTGCATGTTTCCCTAAAATGCATTAGTTGGTTAGCAACTGTAATAAAGGTCTTTAGAAGAATAGAATTCTTGCAATGATCAAAAAATGTACCCCATATGCAAAAAATTGCGGAAAGTTTATAATTTTCATTACGAGTCTGTCTTGTTACGCAATTATCAAAACTTTTGCTTTTCTAAAAGTTTTAAATATGTTTCCCTTTTCGTCTAAAATTAACTCTCTGATTGGAGAATCCCAGTTTTCTTCCACTCCTCCAAACAAAAATTCTAAGAATGCATTCTTTTCAATCACAAAGACAGATTTCGAGTCTTTTTCCTTTCAGAGTTCCAACCAAATTTGTACAAACGACAATTTCTCTTACTTTAATCGGAATCAAATTATTTTCGATTCACAGTAATAATAACACTCTTGGGACCAGGGATATTTCTAGTGATGTAAGGAAATGGGCTGCGCAAAGAAACTGGCATATAACGATTTGACTTATAAAACAATGCGAAATACGAAAGATACAGGATTTGAATAGCTAGCATTATTACGCAAGAACGCGAAGTTATCAGAATCGGAACTTGCAGTACTGTCATCTTCTCTTCAAGACTCTAAAGGAACGTAGTTGTCATCCACTTCTGAAACTCAGTTTCCCCATCATTGAGCACGTCTTCCTCAAGCCATTCAGCCACAACCTCTTGCAAATTATTAGAAGTCATAGTTCTAATTACACTGTCACTCATTCTCTCACTATCACACTTATACTTCTACTGCTACTGCTACTGCTACTGCTCTCACAATGCTCTGTTACGTCCGAATTTTGTAAGTTTTGCAAGGCAGCTGTCGGAGGAGTCTTTAGTGTCCCCCCCCCCTTAATTTCAACAGTTCAGATGACAATGGGTTAGGAGTAAGTCATCTATGGTCTCAAAAGCCCTGCCTACCGTATGCAGTCTGTCAGTAAAGGTGAAAAATCAAATATTAGGAAAGGAACTAACAAAATCTCATGATCATGCTATCTAATTGTAGAAGAAGGATAGAGCAAGAAATACTTGAGTATCAACGAAGCGAGGATTAAAATGCCATAGGTCATTTCTTAATAAATATTTCACAGAGACTTCGACTTCCGGATTAGTAAGTGTTCTAGGGCTAAAAAGTTTTAGTTGACGTCCTGAAGCTGTCAACGATCTTTCGTTTACCTGTCGAACAGCAGCGCATGTTGAGTTGCCTAAACATCAGGGGCAAATATCACGTACATTACTTACATGAAATTTTGAAACAAATGTTCCCTGGCAATAAATGATCTTATTCGATCTCTATATGCCCTATAAGTTTGTAACATTTGTACTGAAACGTCTGCGTAATGATCAAGACATAGGAGTGACCTGTTCTGTGCCGTGGAAATGATCTTATCTGTCACTGGTTTTCCCAGAGCCAGGTTACATTGCGGGTTCAAGAAAGCGGAGTTAGTTTAGTCAGTCTAGTAAATTTAAAATACAGCATTATTTCTTCCACATTTCTGCAAAATATAAACATTTCTATTTATAACAAAGTTCGTCCAACTTCATTGAGTAAAGCCTTCATTGAGTTGAGCTTATTAACACGTACACAAAGGTTGGAGTATTCTATCCCGAACGAAACCGATGAATGTTTAAAGGCATTTTTATAATGTCACAATCTACTTGCTGCACATTTACGGTCTGTAAACCAACACTGGAGACATCACTCACCAAAGCAGTTCGTCGTCGTCAAAACTGTTCTCGGTCACCTGTCGGGGGAATTTTTAAATCGCTGCTTCTAATGCCTTTTTAAGTGTCATTAGGCCATTCACCTATTACACGTGGCAAAAGACTTACGAAATACGCGTAACAAAATTATTTATGGATGAAGAAGAGACGATAAGATTCTAGAGCAAAGCTTGATAACCGGCTGTGGTATCACAGAATAAGAGTCAAAAGCATAAATAACAAAGCAATATGATACAGTTTTCGTGAGTCTTCCAATTTAAGCTGTTGAGTACGAAGAGGCCGTACAACACTGGGCACTGCAGCGCGTTCATGAATAATTCCCGTGATAAGCGCGTGGCATTTATGCGCGTGCTCGGGCGCAGGTGATTTATTCGCTGCGAGGCGTCGCGCCGCGTCGAGTCGCGTCGCGGCCTTAGAGGCGGAACGGAGGCGGCGGCGCGGCCAGGCGCGATTTACGGTCACGTTATGCGGCGCGGCGCGGCGCGTCCGTCCGCCCCCACGCACGCGGCCGAGGCACGCGCGGCGGTGCGCCCCGCCCCGCCCCTTCCTCCCATGCAGTCCTCGGGACAAAAGCCTGGCCTTTGCAACTCATAAACGGGCTCTCTCGATGGAAGAAAACGCCTTAATTTAATAAGGATTTAATAAAATGCACATGCGCTCACAATAAATAGATATGCTCACAAATACGAGATTTTAAAATATTTCTCGGTTGGTAAATTTACTGCATATTATAATATTTACTGCATATTATTTCAAGAGAAGTTGTGTGTCAAGTATGCACTATTCAATTTCTATGAAGATTTTTTCTGAAAAAAATCTTTCTCTGAAGAAAGATTTTCTATGAAGAAAAATGTTATTTAATTGATCCAATTCGTTCAGTTCTATAACGATGTAAATATGTTCATTTATTTAGGTATCCTTCCACTTCTGTGGTCATTGATGCATATAAATGATGGTCTAGTGGGTAGAAGATGACGATAATGAGGTGCGATGGAGGCGAAATGGTGGATTAAGAGGCAGTAAAAAACTAGAGGACACCGAGAATACACAGAGAGTTCATTTTGCTCACCTGAAATTCAAACACTTGAAAATCCTAAGCCTTGTGCTCAGTCCGCGCTGTTCGACACTTCGCGACAGCTTCGCTTTGTCCTCGTCTCTTTAGCTCGCGCACACAGTGTGGAAACAGGAAGTTGTCTTTATAGCTCTGAAGAAGGCCACAACACGATGGCCGAAACGCCAGCTCCATCGACCATGACGCGGCTAATCCCGGACAGCCAAGAATTCCAAGACTCCGGCCGCGGAAGCCTACGACTCTTGTCTTTCTCAACTTTTTAACTCCAATTCTTCACTTATAATCAAGGAAAACTCGCCAATTTAACGTACGGACACGTTTTGGAACCAGCAAATCTTAAAGGCAGGCCGTTGCCTTGGCGCATTTGTATTTTTCATTAAATCACACTTCTTTATTTTAAATAGTTTCTTTACCATTATCATTCACGGATTGTAGCGACGAAAAATAATTGACTTTTCAGGTGCCACCATCATGCGTGTGCGACCGTTTGTGTCTTCTTAGCATCCTCCCGGCGAGTGCGACTGCACGGTATGTCCTCGGCAATTTTCAACTACAATTTGCCAGAAGTAGTTGAATGAGAGCTCCGGTAAACAGGTATTTTTGATTCTCTTATTATGTGTCGGTATCGTTGTGCGACTTATATTTGTTTTTTTGAGAAGGTGCATTTAGGATTTTGAGATTATAATGATATTGTGTGGCTTTTTATATCTTTTTGTTTCCTTAAAATTATAATAAAATTGACGAGCAACTAATTAGGGAACGCGTCAGTTGTAACATTCCACAGTCATCACTAGTAGAGTTTCTCATCAATATGGGAAATTCGTTCCTGTAACACACAAGGATATCGCATAGAAATAATTGCTATTTCTCGTTACACAAATTCTACTTATTTTAAGACAACCAATTTCCTCAAACGATTTTTCATTGTTGAATCGAAGGCAACAAAAGTTGTGACCCTTCAAAGTCGACGTTCGCTTTGCGCCGTGGGCTTGCGGCGTAGGGGAGCGAGGGAGGGGATAGGGGGCGGGCGAGAAAGCCTTCTCGGAAGCATAGAGCCATTTGCACCAGGAGAGGCTCGTCTGAACAGAGAGGCTTCTTCTGAGCCAGAATGAAGCACTGCCGTATGGGGCACCGCAGCTTAACACGGCCTATGGGTTCATTCATTGATTGTTTCGTGTTTCCAGGGCGTCAACTTAACCAGCGTCCTGTTCCAGCGTCCTCCTGGTGTTGATAAAAGTCATGAAAAACTACTGATCAAAGCGGCCGGCCGCTAGAATTCGCCTGCAAAATGGTGTCTTAATCCGCTGGTGGCTTTCCGTGGGAGACTTCATGGACATCCAACACTCGCGCCAGCGTCTCAGTCTTCAGCACTCATTCTGCATCATCAGCAATCCTAAATGTTTCGGGGAGTGGTATATATGTTCCATCAACGATGTGTGTGGTACCTCGTTTGCATAAAACTTTCTTTAACGCTGGTTATTCGAAACGACAATTCAATAATATAAAGCTAGACTCCTTCGAACTCTGAACACTGGCAACATGGCAAGAAACTTGGTCATTTTAAATTCAATTTGTAACTAGGTGCTTGAACAGGACGTAGATATATTCTCAAATAATTTATATATGTTACATAATATTATAACATTCCAAATTCTATACTAATAATACTACACCTAATATCTCTTAAAAATCTCCCTTCTCTAAAACAAGCGCGGAAAAACAGATCTCTTAATTTAAAAAAATGAAAATGGATCTTTAGGGGTTAAATTCAGAGTAATATATTCTACTGTTACAAAATGAAACTTTTATGGTATTGCTAATAGTATTGCTGGCTCATTTGCTAGAAAACTCCAATAATATGAATTATCCTGAAGCTTTTTAACTACATAAAAATTCCAAAGAAAATTAGTATTTACCGTATAATTTTGAAGATAAATACACAGACATTAGAACGACCGACGCCGTTATTTTGACGGCTAGAATACATTCAAGTAATTTTAGCTTTATTAAAATGAACAGTAAGCCATTGTGATTAGTTGGCTTTAAATGTATTTATGATTTAAAGTATATATGAACATCTTGAAAATATTCATCCACTCAAAATTGATAAATTTATCTTAAATGCCCGACAGCCGTCAAATTGGCTGCTTCCCAATGGCTGGTAAACTGTAAGCTCCGTGTGTCGACTTGTTTTGCTTAGATCATCTTATCTCTCTTCCGAGAAACCATGGACGCTCTCTTTGTTAAAAAGCATTAGTGTTTATCCTATCTGAAGTGTCGATGTTAGAAGTCGGTGATGAAATGAAACGCTATAGGGACTGTCTATGACATTTTACGACAAAAGGCAACCCACGAGTGAACAGACAGACTTTTTGTAATTGTTTTGATATCAATTCCATATATTCTACTAATTACTGTAATCAATCAATAAAATGATAACTGAAGTACGTATTGTGTGTATTTGTGTGAATAAATTCTCCCAATTCCAGAAATAGCCCATTAAAAACCTGAGCCGTCAAAATGACGGCGCGCAGACATTCTCGGTAAATACAAGGTCCGAGCGTTCTAGTGGTAAACCATACCAATGATCTTATATTCATGAATGAGCTCCGAGATATTTTCAATTCTATTATAAATTCATCTCCCGGCTTAGATAGTATCCCAATCTTATTCTTGGCAAAGAAATATTACTTAATTTGTACAACTTCATATGGGAGAGAAAGGTCATCTCCAAGATTTGGAAAGGGGCTATTGTGATACCCATCTATAAACCTGGAAAAGAAGAACATAAAACTGACCATTATCGTTCTGTTTTCCTTAATATGCAACATGTGAAAAGATTTGGTGAAGATCAACAAAGTACTTAGGTGGTTCCTTGACAAAAGATATCACAAGGTATCACAATTTGAACCAGAACTAGCTACTATGTCACAGTTATTTAGTGTTGCCACCTACATCCAAGAGGTATTCAGGCATAAACAACACGGAATTGTTTTAATTTGAGTGTAGAGAAGGCATCCGATATGATGTGGATCAGACGAATTCTGAGTAGGTTACAAATCATTTGGGTCAAAGGTAATATATTCGACTTCATCAAAATTTTGAATGTAAAATGAAAGTCAGAGTAAACAGCATATCTTCAAGAATAAAGTTATCGGAAAATGGAGTGCCACAAGGGTCTGTATTCAGTGTGAACGTTTTTTTACTACTAATTAACGATATAGATAAGGATATTTACCTGTCCGCTATTTCCAACAAATATTCTCATGATGTTATCATATTGTGCAAAGAAAAACATATATCATCAACCCAGTCGACTATTCAAACAGTTTAGAATAAGGTCTTCATGATCCGGCTGCAAATTCTGGGTGAAAACGTTTGAATGTATGATATTTTACACGTTGCATGAGTGTCTAACATCTAAGCTGCAAATCTACTTGCAAAATCTGAGATCCGTTAAGACCGTGAAAATTCTGAGACTTCAATTCGACTTCCAGTGAACATGGAAAACGCATATACAGAACATTGTGGTTGAATGCAAGAATGTACTGATTATCCTCAAATATCTCTTCAACAACAATTGGGGAGCTGATAAAAGCACCCTATTACTCGCATTTAAGGCGTTACGTAGGGCAAGAAATTGATTGTGTATCCCGGACTTAAAGATTGGATAGCGAGAAAGAACATCGGAAACTCGACATTATTCGTCGCACTGGTTGCTACCGTACCACCCCAATTGGTAACATTCTCATTGAGACTCAGGAGCCTACACTAGTTGACCCGAAAGGATGTATTAAGTATACTATAAAAGCTGCCTCGTTCACCAAACCCATAATGTACAACGTTGTCTCCCTTCCACTTCAACGCCTTTACAGCGTTCATCTGCAAAACAAAGCATTCTATTGGAGGTTAAAGCAAATCCTCATCAACATCAAAATTAATAACCTCAGAGCTGAGAAAGAAAGTCGTAATCGAAATCCTCTTTGGACGTTACCTTGCATCTACGTAACAATCGTCCTCGTATGAGCAATGCAGGATTCCCATAAAAAAAACGAAGTATGGGATACGAGAAACGAAGAAATACTCATCAAAATTACAGACAATTAAGTAATGATAAAAATAATCAGGCAACTTAAGAAACGGTTTACACCCTCTGTCACCTCCCTTACTTTTTCAAAAGGAGCGAATCCTCCTCCCTGTCGGTAGGGCGTGGATGGTGAAAAAAACTAACAGTCACCAACCACTGGATTAGATTCGTCGTCAAATCTAAGCCTATCCGACCTCTCAGATAGAATTACCTCGATTTTGGGAGGAGGTAGGTGACCTTGAGTAATAATCCCCTAATTACTCTTTGTAATGACTCAATTGGATGATAAGTCATAACATTCACATGAAGAAAGTTCACAGCTGACTTCCTTCCTGAGGGATAGGGTCCTGACATATGCACTGGGATTTCAATAAGAACATCATAGTCGTATGTTTTAAAACAACCGGATAAATATATTATATTTAAAAGAATTATTACACTGTACACTCGAATTTGTCTGAGAGTACCTTTGCTATAATCAGATTTGAAACAAAACTGGTGAACAAAATGTCACGAAAACCTTTGCTGAATTATAATTTAAAACCCTTTGTTTTCGTTGAATACTAGCACAAATTAAGAAAAAAAAAGTCCAGTGATAACCTCTTTACATACGAATACCATTACACAATTTTGCTGGAAAAACACATAAAAGAGTACATACACATAATATTACACTATACAAAGAAAACCTATTACACTCTCAAATATTCCAACGTTTTACACGAAACAAAACAGTTTGATTTGTTCAAAACAAAATAATTTGTAACTTCTCCAGTTACACGATATTTAGTTTAGCTGATGATCAACTGAAATTAGATTTGTTTGATTCACTGAGATCTCTCAGTATACAAAAAATTCAAATTTATAATCAAGTAATTTTGTTATTACCATACTGGTAACTCGTTACTCAAGTGCATATCTTATTTCCAGAACAAGAATTTCCCTCCGTTATTTCACATGCAACATTATATGAACAATCACTTAACATGAAACACTGTTACAAATCAAACACAGAAAAATTATATCTTAAATTTACAATAGTCCTTTTCATGTATCTGAATTCAGTAACGAATCTATAATTCTAGCTGACATTCGAACACAGAATTTAAATTTTCTTTACGGAAATTGTATATGATTACAGGCACTAACCTCATGAACTAGCATAGTCAGTAAAAAGTTCTGCAATCTGGCTAGCACCTCAATTTATAATCAGGATTGAATCAGATAAACTCACAGGAACTCGAGCGGCGTGCGACGACTCGACGTTTCCTCGAGGTCGTCCGAAGTTTGAAGCGGCTGCGAAGAATTTCCTACGTGCCCTCCAATTACGTCCAATATAAAATCGGGGTGTTTGCGACTGCTTTTCCACTCCCCTTTCCTTTCTTCAGTAGACGTTGCTATGTACGCCGAATGAAGCGTGGTCAACTCGGTTTTCAATAAATCCAAGCGGTAGTTTTAAAAGCTTATTCTAAAAGCTTCAGTAGTCGGTATTTCCCAGAGTGGCGTGATCCGTTGCTTCACCATTTCTCTGCGGGTACCGTTCCAGTCGCTCTTCATTCACGAAAGAAAATGTCCGAATCTCCTTTGAATAGGTTAAAATTCAGTAATTCTTGCCTGCTAAATTGCTACTTGTCGTTTCTATGACTGAATATTTCGTCATCTGCGCTTGCGAATTTGTTACGAGCGCTACTCGTAGCTGTCTCGTGAACTACTTGAGAATCGGCGTGTTGGAAAGAATTTTCTTCCATCATCGGGCGTAACCTGTCGGATTACCTGATAACTTCCTGGTCTAATAGATACCGATAGATGTATTAAACGAAAATATATTTATATTTTCGTGATGTAAACGTCTGAGCGGTTACACCTCGTCAAGCTAATTAAATACCAATTGCACCAATATTGCAAATATATTACAGCAGAGAAGTGAGCTATCACGTCTGCACTCGAAATAATCTACCATTCCTCAAAAACCAACTTTATTATTCACAAGAATGCTGTTGGTGCGATTCACCAAAGTTGCAGCACCAACAATAAGGTAGAAGTAATTATTAAAATCCAGGAACTGTGCTGTCTCATAATTAGGCAAGGCAAAATGCGGATAATATTTTGGTATCCGTCACAGCAAGCTGATTCAGTTACAAAGAATGGAATCTCGATAACTATTACCCTCGTAGATCAGAAGTCTGACAAACGTTCACAATTCGGTCCACTACATTATAAATGCTTTGAAGCACATGATCAAGATGATAACAATTGAATACAAATTAGAAATAGAGTAAAAAATAATATTCATTCAAGAATCCATGATTTTTATAAACTATAAACCAACAAAAAATTCAAACGCAAAGACCCAGTGGCAGTTCTTCAAATTACCTGTAACTTACACAAAACTAACTAATATTTGTTAAGTAACACAGCATCCTTAAATGTGAATCATGAAACAAACGATTGTTAATTGGCCATATCCTTCTGTTTTGCACCAATTAAAATCATGAACGTAGTCCAGAATGACAACCTTAAAATTATTTTATACTCATGGATTTTCTCGAAGAAAATATTTAAATTATGTACAATATTAACGGTGTTTAATGAGTTATAGGCCTCAATAAACTAACGTTTGTAATATACTAAATGAAGTCCGAGAAGTAGTTACATAAGGAAGTACTTTTGGATTATTTATTACCATTTGATTTTATGTATTAAGTAAAAAGCGGTAAAAACTGGGGGTTACGTATGAGGGAGAAGATCATTGTGCACGTTTTCTTGAGTTATTGACTGTCAATTGTGAATAATTACTATTCCAATAATTGTATTAATTGTAGTTTTACGGTAAAATTCAAATCTTGTATATCTCTACAAAAGATATATTGCATACTCTACTAAAAAACAAAATTTTCACTAATTTTTAATTTTTCGAATCTCAAAGTGCGACTTTCGGAATAATCGTAGAGAATTAAACTCGAATTATTATTAATTATTCGAAATTCTTGGAAAATTAATAATAAGTATTAATTTAGTAGTAACATTTCATAATAAGTATATGTATTAATAGTAAATGAATTTAACATATTCTACATTCGCTTTTCAATTTTCTCGCCAAACCTCCAAAGACAATATTATAAGATTTCCAGGAATTTCAATTCCCAGTAGACGCCAGTTTGTTTGCTACAAAACTTCATTGAGACGCGAGCTAAGAGCAATCGTTGGTTGGTGTTGTTTCAACTAGGAGCAAAGAGTATTTTCGCGTTGTCAAGAATTGTTAGTCGCCATTCAAAATCAGTGCATTACTCACAATCTTCGTCCGCCACATAATCTATACTCTTTGAACCCTATGAATGTTTGCATGTGAGGACAAAATCAGCTAACGTGGTCCACGGGGAGATTTAATAAAAACGTGATATAAAGGGAATATATATAAATTGAAGCAAAAACCCGGATGACATGATTCTACAAGTGGGGGCGCAAATTTCTTCTTGTTGCTCTCCCAAAATTTTCTAAAAGCTATTTTGAAGCCTTAAGAATGATACATCTCTGACGTAAATTTTAAACACGTGGAACATATTTCAAAAACAGCATTTGTGTAATAATTGAAAAGTCTACAGAATACATCAAAACGGCGATTATGTGATGTTACTCAACCCGTCCAAATAGCTTTAAACAAATTGGAGCTGTTCTTGAGAAAAACTTTTTTTGCTTTATCGTCTTACACCGTAAAAAGAGAAATTATTGGAATCGTGCGTTGAAAACGGTGAATTTTGGACAGGAACTCCTATTGCCGGGTTCTGGTAACAAAAACGTGAATAAATATTGTTTGTATATTCATTAAATTGTTTCGTATATTACGTTGTGTAATCATAATGCAAATTTTGTGGGTTCTTCTTTCCGAAAAATTGATTAACGGTAAAACGTCTGCCTGACCTTCCGTCTTTGCGTCTGTGTTCAACGCTAGCACATAAACCATACAGACAATTTCTCCAAAAATTTTATTCATCAATTGATTTGATATATATCAAAGCCCTCCGAACTTGAAATGGATATTTTGATTTTAGGTGGTACATGACGTAAACTCTCAATAATATTTTACTATAATTTCTTACAAAACGCTCCATTTTTTTATTAAACTTTGTCCTCATCCGTCTGTGTACAAAATTGTGCAGAACACATCTACATTGTTCCCGGGATTTTTTCCAAAATCCGTGTAAATATTCCCCCATCAATCTGGCCCAACTCACAGCCTTGAGACTTTTAAAATAATTCCTTAAATTTTCAGGGATTATTTTCAAACGAAGAGCCTGGAACATCGTCAGGAAGTCCCTGGGACACTTTCAAAATGTTCTCAAAAACATCTCTATCTTCTGTTTTAAATTTACTATAAGGATAGAGCGAAAGACAGTCAGATAGATGGCATAGGTTCGATTTTCACTGGTAACTCTGAATTTCTGATTATAAAAAAAATTCCTTCAACGTTTTTCTAGAACTACAACATTTAAGATAGCAATGTTTTCTTCAAACAAAATTCGTTCTCCCCAATTAGTACTGTAATTATCTTCATTGTTTTGAAAGTGTTAGTGACCTTTGTGCAAATTTGAGTAAAATATTGGGCGATATTGAATAATATTAATAACATATTTTCTCAAAAACGTCTCCAAATTTTTTCTTCAAACCTTTTATAAGGATAGTAGCATAGTCAAATTACACAAAATGAGTGAAAAAATTGCAGAGCTTTGAAACTTAGCATGTTTGTTCGTTGGTACCTTCCGCATGTTATACTAAAAATACTGACGTGTGCTGGTGAGTGGAGTATGAACGGATCCTGCATGGTTTGCCACTTCACACAAATTCTTGTTCTACCACGGGGCGTGGACCCTGTGATGAGCACTTAAACCTTCCTCTCTTTTTTTCCTTTTTATTATTTGATCGTTTTTTAAAGATAGATCAGTTCACAGAACTGTACATATGTAATGATGGCTTAATTAATAAAACATAACCTAATTTCACACTAATACAAACGATGATAGCACCATTTAACCATGAAACCATGATAGGTTTTATTCTAGGCCTGAAAAAATGACAAAATATGTGGAATGGATATTTATTTTTGATGCGAGTAGGATGAGTGCTTTTTTTAGAGAGATTAAATAAAGTTTGGTTATGGTGAATGTTCGAGAAGTTATGGGATAGGTAAATAATGCGGTGAATGATGGGATCCAGGTTGAATTCACTATTTAATTGGTGATTTGATATGAAGCAGGATGCATTAGTGATAGTGCAAAGGAATTGGTTCTGTACTCTTTGAATTTTGTTGATGTTTGTTTCTGCCGCATTAATTCATACTCTGCAGGCATAGAGAAGAGTTAATCTCATTATTGTTTAGTATAATATTATTGCTGTTTTGCGTGGGAGGTATTTATTCCTATTAAATTAGTGATTTTAGTTGAAGTTTGTTTTAGTTTGTATTATTTTGGTGTATATATGTTGTTTCCAATTCATTTTGGTGTCCATGTGCAGTCCTAAATATTTAATAGCTTTATTTGGGGGTACCATGGGATGGGCTCATTATTTAACGTTCATGTGGTTGGTAGAGTGTATGGCCTAAATTGCTGCAGTTTTGTTTGGGTTTAATTCCATTTTCAATTTTGATGATCAACTGTCTATTTGATTAAGATATAATTGTATGTTGTTTTTAATGTTGATTAGATAGTAACTGGAGCAAAAATAAGAGTGTCGTCTGCAAACTGTGCTATTTTTACTGTTGGATGTTTGGGGATGTCAGCTACATACTGATTGAACAGTGTGGGTTAAAGGGAGATCTTTCTGGTAATCCGGCTTTGAATGATTTGATGATTGTTGATTGTTACTGCAAAGGTTTTGTTGGATAAGTAGTTTTCGATTAAAGAGGTGATGTACTATGGAGTGCTGATTTTCTTTAATTTATAAATTAGTGTCTGATGCCAAACTCTATCGAATGCTTGTGCTAAGTCTCGTGATATGAGTATTGGATGATATTTTTTTCTGAAATCTGTGTTGAGATGTTCTATAATTTTGAGAAGTTGGTGTTGCGTGAACTTGTGTTCAGTAAATCCAATAACTGCCGGTGTTTGCTGCATTTTATTTGGTTTCGGAACGGGATGAATGATGGCGTGCTTCCAAGTAGATGCAAAATAATTTGTTCTGAAGCATGAATTGTATGTTAGGTATGAATGCGATTACGGGGCTGGTAAGAGTTTTGGAAGTGAATTATTAATATTATCGAGACCTGGCGCTTTTTTATCGGGAGACAGTTAATGATATGTTTTGTTTCTTTATGGTTCGTAAAATAAATTTTGAGATGAGGGACATAGTTTGGAAGGTTTATTGATTGAATTATTTTGTTGTGTTCGGGGTGCAGTTTTGTTTGGTTGAGGGTGAAAGTAGAGTCAAAGTGATTGGCTATTTCCTCAGCCTTGTCGGTTGGGGTGAATAATTTGCCTTTTTGTGAGTTTATTGGCGGAATAATTGATTTCTTTTAGTATTTGTTTTGTGAAGTTCCATATAGAAATGTTTTGTGTCGTTAAAGATTGTATCTTATTTTGGAATTTTATATTTATATTATTATTTTTTATTGATTTCTTAACTAGATTAGTTAATGTTAAGTTCTGTTTTTGTTTCTGTATTTTTAGTAATGTTCCATAATCTTCTAGTCTTGTTTTTTATATTTCTAATTTCTGCCGGGGAAGTAAATATTTACTGTTATGAGTTTGTGTATTTACGAGTTGCGTTTCTGTTATTGTTGTATGTATTATGGTGTTTAATAATATTACGGCATTTTCAATTTCTATAGAATTATTTAGGATTTTTATTTTAGGGATTCAATTGCTTATTATGTTTTGTAGTTTAATCCAATGTAATATAAGTATGTTTATTTTGTGGATTGGGGATTGCAAGGGTGAGATCTGTTGTGTTAGGTTGTTTACCAGAATGAGATCAGAATTGAGCTCATGATATGGGGTTAAGTAAAAATTGATATTTCCGTCTGTCAGACATGTCTGGTTTTTTATTTACGTCTCTTGGATAGTATGTTGGTTCTGGAGGGAATAATATATTGATAGTGGTATTTGTTAAAATTTGTGATAGTGTTTTTCCTGCATGGTTGCTTGTACGACATCCCCAGTAAGTGTGCTTGGCGTTTAGATCACCTATTATTAATGTATTTTTATTTGCCGTGATTATATTAAGTATATTTAGAGCTTGCATTTTTATTGTTGGAAGTTTATATGTAGCTGTTATATTCCATTGTTGACTGTTCACTGTTAGGCATATTGCTACAGCTTCTATTCTTATGATGTTTGGAATATTTAATTTCGTGATGGATTATATTATTACTGACTGCTATTAGTACCCCGCCTCCTTTATTTTCAATCCTGTCATTTCTATAAATTTTGTAATCTGGTATGTAAAACTTGTTTCTATTGTTTAGGTGTGTCTCTGTTATGCATGCAATATCTATGTTGAATGAGTGTAAGTATTGTGTCGGTTCATTTTTTTATGTTCTCCCGTTTGCATTCCAATTTGTGAATGATATATTTCTAAGGGCTTGTGTTGACATTATTGTTATTAAAATTACTGTTACTGTATTCTGAATTGTACTGATTATTGATGGTATGATGGAGGTGATGAAGTTAATTACGCAGGACGTTGTAGAATAATTTTTTTAAAAAGAGGATTAATATTATTATTTTCTTGGTTTCATTGTGTGGGGTTGCTTCATGATCTGTTATTGTTATCGGAGCTTCATTGATTTACAGGGTGGTTGTTTCTAGAGAAGGTTCGGATTGGTTGGGTAAACGGTAGTGACGAGAATTGTGTTCTTTGGGATGGGTTTTTTGTGCTATGGCGTGGTGTAATTTTCTTTTCAGCGCTTTCCTTACAGTACCGTATAAACAGTTCTCATTTCTTACATATGCGTAGTGATGTCCATTGCAGAGAATGCAGGTGGGTGTGTGTTGCTTTACTTTGGTGACACGTTAACTTATAGTAATTACCAGAACATATTGCACAATTAATTTTGTGGTTGCAATTGTTTCTAGAGTGCCTAAAGTCATCATAACACTTTAGAGGCCCTTTTCATCTTTTTCTTCTTTCGGTGGTGACTGTGAGGTTGCAAATTTGATTTACGTTGAGAAATGTTTCCAGTGGTTCGTTACCGTTGAACTCGGCCGCTATTACAGGAATAGGATGATTGTCCTCCTGGAGATATGTGATTTTAACAATGGATGGATGTCTTTGTTTTAAATCTTACATGACTTCACTATCTGCTATGGAGAGATGGACATTTTCAATACTACCGAAAAGTTTTTGTTTGCTATGTCTTTGAAGAAGTGGAATCTTCTAGTAGTGTATTTTAAATATTTTATTAATTTGGGAAAATCTTCAGCTGTGCCGGGATTTATTTTCCCCTGGCTATTTTTTGTTCAGCTATGAAGTTTTTATATGAGTTAATTTCAATTTCATTAACGAAAAAGTTGATATTTGTTATCTTGGCAACGAAAATTTGGGGTATTTTGGAGGTTATAACAGACTGTGAAGATTGATCAGAATTTCGATATTTGAAACGGTTATCTGGAGGAGGACAATCGGTTTCCTTGGAGGCTAATTCTGAAAATCTATTGTCTATTGGGACATTATAAGAGGATTGCAAGTCTAAGGTCTCATTTTCGTTATTGAAGTTTCGGGCTACGAAGCCTATGGAAAATTCGGAACCGTCTGTGCGTGTAACGCTGGTTAACGCTGTTGTATAACTTTTGTCAATATCACTGACACTGGCACTTGCACTGTGTTTTTTGTTATCGCTGTTGGTAGCATCCTCGCCTACTGACCTTTTCCTTTGGTTGATGTTAGCGTCCCCCCGATGGTGGCTACTTAAGGTTAGAAGCGTTGTCCCTTACGATGGATCTTCATTTCACAAAGCTTCTGATGTGGATGATTCCATGGGTGTATCCTCGTACGTAGCACTTTCACTGTGTGAAGTAGGTAAATTGATGAAGCTGATATGCAGAATACTTCTGTTGTTGTGTACCACGTAAAGAGCATTGCTGACTACGTTGCCTGTTGATGAATTCGCATCGAATGCCATTGGTGAAAGTAATAAATGCACTGGATTAACACTGAATTTTCACTATTTAGTGTACTTAATACTAGAAGCACTAAAAATATAAACTGGTTCGGGCGGGCCCGTACCGACGCTAGTGCTCCGACTTTTACGAGCGCTCTGCGATGTGAACGGTTCGGTGGTCTGGACTGGAATGCGCTTTCCTCTCTTATCCTCACCACCAGTCGGCGCACAAGTACCCCGACAGGCTGGTATCTGGATCCCGCCAGAACGCAGTTTGCCTTCACTGCAACTTCCTCATACAATGCTTCGGTCGCGCCACCCTGCCAGCTTAGAGCTCCTAGCTATCCAGGTTAGTACCGGAGTCCAAACAATGCGCTACTTACATGCGTCGGGAACAAGTTCTCTCTCTTCGCCCAGAGTATCGGGCCACTGTCACATCGAAGTGAAGAGCCCAACAAGGGGCCACCCGAACGGGCGGGTCACGTCCCCTTCCCGCCTTCACACTGTCTCCACCTTGAGGCTATTGACGTGAGTACCGCCAGTGCCTAGGCAACCTGACAGGAGGGTTTCTGGTCCCCGTCAGACTTTTATACGTGGGATCCGGAGCTTTTCGAGGACTGTCCTTTGCTTAATCCTGCCCAAAGGTCTTGACGCCAGGAGCCCAACTGGTGGATTTTCCGGGCAATGCCCGGTTTCCGGGCCAAGTCCGTAACTATTGAATCCTTCAAAACTTATGCTCTAGGTTAAACTTAAGTAGACAAAATTTCCTACAATAAATTTCCTATTGGGGTTTGTTGTTAAAGTATCACTTTTAAGTTACATACTCAAATTGTTTTGAGCGTATGCTTTCTATATAATACAAACAAAAATAAAATAAATTAAATACATACAAACATAAAAAAGATATGTGTCCATCTCTACTCCGTAGCCATCTCTTCACTTCACTTCATTTCCCTTCACTTCACTGTCTCTCCATTCAGTAACCAATACATTATTCATTAATGGTAAGTATTTACATTGCACTTTGCCCACACTTTCGCTGGCCCTCACTGCACAACACTGTACTCCACACTTGCGTTTTAAACTTTTGAATACATAACTCGCGTGATTCTGGGAAGTGTCGTCAACACGTCTGCAAGTAAATTGTTCGATAATTGTTCTGTTCACAAAGTTGAATTTTCCTGTATCTCTTCTGTGCTTTCTGCATTTTATTTGTGTGAACGGTCGTCCCTCCTGAAGTAGCATGGCATTTCATGTCTTTCACTGATATATTTCCATGTCGGTTGCTTTGTGTATGCCTTGAAGGGTGTATACAGTCATGCTGCGTTTCTACGTTTAGCTAATGATTTCCAGTTAACATTTTCTTCCTTGTTTCTAATCGCGAATTTAGCCGGTTGTTCCTGCACTCTGTTTAACGGTTTAATCAGACCTTCCCTAAGTGGGTCCCAGCAAGGTACTCTGTATTCCATTACGGGACGAGCCGAAGATATGTAAGCCTGTCTTTTCGTGTTTAAGTAAACTTTCCATAATATATGCATAACAAAAGAAAGAGCTTTCAGGCCTTCTGTGAAGTATATCATATGAGATCAGCACAGCTGAGGTCGCTTCAAATTATTACGCCCACATATTTACATCACTGTGCCTCATGAATTTTATTTTTGCCGAAATGTGAAACTTTCTCATGGATTTTATTACATGAAAAATACTCGTTGTATTAAAAAAATCGTAGGCATACATGACTTTTTAAAATACCTGGTTTTTTAAACATATTGTTTTAGGCAGAAATTTCAATCTTCAAAATCGAACTTTTGCAAAAAATATTAACTTTTTGTATTCTCGAAAACTCAGTGTTCGCCGGAAACAGGTCTAGTATCAATTTGGTAGTGTCCATTGATACATACGAGGGGAAAATGTAGACAAAAATTGGAGCCTTTTTTCCCCCTAGGGCTTTTATCCAGCCAACAGCCTGTCACCCTTACGTCCCGATGGGACGCATATTTGACCATACACTAGACCAACACACTTGCAAGCTCCTCTGATCTGGGGTCAGCAGAACGCGAGGCCCTCCGCGACAACACATACAAAGTCAAGGGACAAACTACCATGCCCAAAGCGGGACTTGAACCCGCGACCCTTCGGACCGAAGCGCTGAGTCGGTACTCGCTCTTAGCCACCTCGACCATCCAGGACGGAGCCGTTTTTGATAATATAAAATTGTTGTGGGAAGACACCTAAAAAATGAACATTTGCAATTTTTGAAGTATCCGGCATTTGAACGAAAATGTGACCTGCACAATTGTTTTAAGCGTCGTCTACGCTATCCTACGAGAAATTTAATAAAAAACGTGTAGTCATTTTTGAAAAAATATTGAAAATCTTGTTGAGGCTTAATGTGAAGAACCCGAGAAACTAATATATCCGTTTCAAACTCACAGAATCTCCAGTTCCTTAAAATCGATCGATATATATATATATATATATATATATATATATATATATATATATATATATATTTTTTTTTTCGAGAAAGTATTCAACGGGTTCGGCGCTAGCGTTGACCACACACGAACAGACGGATAGTCAGATGGACAGATGGACAAAGTCGGTTTGTCGACAGCCAATTTTTCGGTATGAAGCACCTACAAGACATGGAAGTCACGTTTTGACTTCAGAACGTTAGTGAAAGTCATTTACTATCGGAACAATATTTTTCCACCTTTTCATTACCAGAACTCAGCCGAAAATTCGCCGTGTTCCGTCACACGATTACAATCCTTTCTCTTCTTACGAAGGAAGGCGAAAAAGTAAAGATTCACGAGCTGAATATTTACTCACCCTTGTTCCTTATTATTATTTTAACATTGTGAAATGAATTACGATGTTTGTAAAAGCATTCTCGTTATGTTATCTTTTCCCAAAAATGAATGTGAAATCTCTTTTTGGGAAAACTTTAAAATTACTTTCATTGTTTATATAAAATGATGTAATGTGAAGATTTAAATGAATATGATGCCTCTATTGTTAAGTGTAATATGCCTGTTAATCCCTTCGTCAAAATGGATGTAGTTTTTGAAAGTGCAATATTAGCGTGCTGTGATGTAACGCTCCCCCAGAAAAAAGCTTCATCTCGAATCCGGAGGTCAGGTAAGATGATATCATTTACATTAGAAAGACACAGATGAATAAATATCTTGGAATGGATTTCGGTGTATGGTACAGGAGAGAATGGTGTCGAGTTACGTTGACAACGGAGAGAATACTACATTTTATATTTTAAAAAAAATAGTCGTGATTTCTGGAACGTACGTGTATGTCAACATTTTGAGACCAAAATTTTGAACTGTTAAATTTTTCTTGATAGATAAGCAAGTACAATTAAAAGCCTGTAATTTCCACATTTGGCACGGATCGCAAGTGTCCTTCAATTGGCAGCGATTCGAAATTGCCGCCAGTCACGCGGTAAAAGGAATGCGGTTAATGTCAGGTTCAGGTCATCAAACATTTTGGGAATGCGGTGCACTTGGAAAGGATATTCTTAATAAACCTTGCATCTTCCACACTGGACCTAATGAACCTCGCCCGCCTTCACAGCTCGTGACATTTGTGTGTGAGAAAGGAGCTAAATCGGTTCCCTGGGCGGAGGTGAGTGGGGCGCGCCGGCGCGGCGTCGCGACGCCGGCGTCTGGCGAAACGCGGCCGTGGGCGCTGGCGCAGCCGCCCGGGCGGGCGGTGGCGGCGCCCGCCCCCCCCCCCCCGCCCCGCCCCGCCCCGCCCCGCCCCGCCCCGCCCCGCCACGCCCCGCCACGCCCCGCCCCGCCCCGCCCCGCCCCGCCCCGCCCCGCCCCGCCCCGCCCCGCCCACCTCGCCCGCCCTGGCCGACCCGTAATCGAACTGGGCGTCTGGGACCGGTCTGCCAGTCTGGGCATTCCTCTCGGCCTGGACAAAACGGCGCGAGCGGGCGAGCGGTATTTCGGGGGCGGGGGGCGGGGGGCGAGGGCGGGGCGAGGGGTCGCCAACCTGCCCAGACAGCGCCGCGAGCGCAGTGACCTCGTGCGCCCATTGCAGGTGGAAGACGAGAGGTGCGCTACGACGCCGCCTGCGCCACCGGCGACTGATGCAGCGCCTCGTACGACTCGCAGGCGAGGCCAAGCTGCCAACAGAGATGCGACAGTTGCGGCCTGCAATACACAACGAAACACAAATTACTCATGGTCACCGTTCGTTCGTATAAAGCATATTCCTGTCGGAGGGGAAGGTTGACATTTGCGGCCTGCCCGCTCGAAGGAGAAACTAAAGAACCTGAAATACACAACGAAACACAAATTACTCATGGTCACCGTTCGTATAAAGCATATTTCTGTCGGAGGGGAAGGTTGCAAAATTTAGAGATTAAAAGAAACTCAGTGATCGAGATTCGAATTCATCATTATCAATAGTCTTTTTCAATATCTTGAATAATTATGACATCTAATGAAACTTTACTCATGTGTCATCTTTCAAAAATAATAAGTAACCCGTTTTCTAAACATTTTCGTCTTTGTTCACATTTCTAAGCAAATCGGCTGCTACGTCTCAAGAAATTAATTTATTAAAGCATCCATACTTTCCTGACGTCTGGTCGTTTTTGTGTTTCTACCTACTACACACAGAAACCGCTTTACTCGCTGAAAGAAAATTTTTCCAGCATCGATATTATTATTACCGTAAAATTCAGATCTAAGATCAAGGTAACTGCTACATGCATTCTGCATTCTTTTGAAGACGTTGCCGTTTGAAAGCTAAGTATTGGCTAATCTCGCCATTTTAATCAATGTTGTTTCACCTCCCCCAGAAAAGTTTTTCCTAATACACATGTGTGACAAAAATACTGGTTACTCAAAAAAATGAGTGAGGATACCTGCTAACAACAAACACTAATGGCTTTGGGAAGACAGCACAGTTACGAAGCTAGGTAATTTGACTGGATATCGGACGCGATTACTATATTCCCATTCCATTTTCATTTTCAAGGGGAATGAAAAATTCAAGGAGTTCCTGAAATATAATATAAATTTCGGATGAAATTCTTTAGGAAATTAAAAATACATTTTAGTCCGTACAAACTGTGCCATAACTAGGGATGAAAATTTTTCTTTATACTAGGTTTCTTTGTTTTCATCAACTTGTTAACTTTATGTATTTTCCAATACTTTCTCATTCTGTTATTTCTTTATTCTTCGTAATAGTTATTATTTTAAGTTTTTTTTCCATTTTTATTTACAGTATCGGCATTAGCGGCATTCTAACTCACGAAAATCGGACATATTAAACATGAATTACTTCATGATCCTCAAGGGTTGCTAATGTACGGATTGCTTCATTCTGAATACTTCAAATATATATAATTAGTTTTCAGTTTTTCCTGGGCCTATCTTGCATTTATTTATTGGGCAACGCGGATGCCTACATTTAATGACATAGAAATGTTAGTGAGACAGCCATTTCGCCGGGGATGCAAAACAATGTATTTCTTGTTAAGATGTGAGATCAACCGGAATCCTTGTAGTCTGAACGATAGCGTCACAAAAACGTCAGTTATTGAGCCGTGGTTCATAATTAGTACATGGAATCTGTAATCTAAATCCTAAACAGTGCCATTGATCTATCTACCAGTGGCATATTCGACCGCTAGTTTCTTCCATATCTTGTAGAATATAATTATTTTTGTGATCTTGTATCTGAAATTGTGTGCTTATTCTACAAATTGAAATTATTCAGAAGAAACGTGGAATTTGTAGTAGGAAAAGAAATTAAATGGATTAAGATGAGAAAACGACAAATTCAACAAAATAAGAACTAGTGGTGTTACAATAGCACACACTTTCTTGCATTATTCCTAAATTTTACTTTTCGAAAATTGATTGAATTCAACAAAAATTAAATCTGAGCCATTTTTCAGCGTCTTTTGTTTTATCCGTAAAAAATGGAGGATTTAGAGAAAAAAAAATTATAAATTGCATTATCTTCAAGAATAAATTACGCAAAAATGCTCGTTTAAAAAAATGAACAGGATCTTTTTCAAAGATCTCATTTTTAGAGCAGATTTCATTCAAGTCAAATGTCTCCGATTTTAATATAGCAGTTGTATAAGACAAACTATTTGCTCTGGAAATGGGTTGGACACCTATTTTTTAGCGTTATTTGTTACATACGAGGATAAAATTTGAAGGAAAAGTTTGGAGCCGTTTTTGAGGAAATAATTCTTTAAAAAATACCTACATTTTATGCAAAATTACACATTTTTGAAAATTTATATGCCATAATTTCACGATATTGTTGAGCACAAAATGAACAAAAATCTCTATTTTAAAAATGCAGGAGATCGACTGGAGGGAAAGTTTGTAAATTTTCAAGGCTGGAAATATAATTGAAGGAAATACTTAAGTTTTCATGCAATGAAACGTTTTTAATGTAATTCTTCTAAAACTTAAAAATATACTGAACATATCAGTCGATTATTGTAAAACATAACTTAATATATTACAACACGCAGTTTAGAAACGTCATGTCTAATAAAAGTCTACATAGCAGAATATTAATTAATATAACCAAATGTTACCAAAACCTTTAGGGAAAAAAACAAAAAACACATTTATTTACATAACTATAATTAGGCCGTTATAAAACATGAACCATGTAGGGTCAAAGATCTGAAAGCCACATTTTCACAAAAATCATTACGTAACGATTTACGAAAAGCAGGAGGCTTTCTCAGTTGGAGTAACTTATGTGGTTACTGCATCAAGCCGTGCATATAAAATTTATGAGATGTTCTAAATAATTGAAAAAATCTGTATAATATTGTTAAACATAATAGAAATTCGCCAACCAACCTTCAAAATATGTATACGTATGCGTTTTAGGAAGAATATTCATTTGTGTCGTAATGCACTAAAACAAGTCCCATGTCGAAGGGCATATGTGATACATCTATCATCGGGGCGATATGGATATTTGTTTTAAAATTTCAATGTTTTGTTGAAAGAGCTTAATTATTTTTTGGTAATTCTGTTTTTGGGATTGCTGGTGTTTAGAAAAACGAATTAGTGTATTGGTCTCCTGTGGGAACGCATTTCTTAATGCGAGGACGCGTTGCAGGCAGATGGACGATAATTCCGTTAATGCGAGCGCTGCCCTCAGAGAAAGGGCAACAACCGAGGCCCTGAGCGGCAATCGTCACGCGACGCGACGCGACGCCGCGACGCCAGAGGCAGCCGCCCCCTACAGCTGCCCGAAGTAAGTATGGCGACGCTTTCAAAAATTCGCCTTCTAGCTATTGGATCAATCAATTATTATTTGGAGAAGCCAGAGGTAGCCGCCCCCTGCAGCTGCCTGAAGTAAGTATGGCGACGCTTTCAAAAATTCGCCTTTTAGCTATTGGATCAATCAATTATTATTTGGAGAAGCCAGAGGCAGCCGCCCCCTGCAGCTGCCTGAAGTAAGTATGGCGACGCTTTCAAAAATTCGCCTTTTAGCTATTGGATCAATCAATTATTATTTGGAGAAGTCAGAGGTAGCCGCCCCCTGCAGCTGCCTGAAGTAAGTATGGCGACGCTTTCAAAAATTCGCCTTTTAGCTATTGGATCAATCAATTATTATTTGGAGAAACCAGAGGCAGCCGCCCCCTGCAGCTGCCTGAAGTAAGTATGGCGACGCTTTCAAAAATTCGCCTTCTAGCTATTGGATCAATCAATTATTATTTGGAGAAGCCAGAGGCAGCCGCCCCCTGCAGCTGTCTGAAGTAAGTATGGCGACGCTTTCAAAAATTCGCCTTTTAGCTATTGGATCAATCAATTATTATTTGGAGAAGCCAGAGGCAGCCGCCCCCTGCAGCTGTCTGAAGTAAGTATGGCGATGCTTTCAAAAATTCGCCTTTTGGCTATTGAATCAATCAATAATTATTTGGAGAAGCCAGAGGCAGCCGCCCCCTGCAGCAGCCTGAAGTAAGTATGGCGACGCTTTCAAAAATTCGCCTTTTAGCTATTGGATCAATCAATTATTATTTGGAGAAACCAGAGGCAGCCGCCCCCTGCAGCTGCCTGAAGTAAGTATGGCGACGCTTTCAAAAATTCGCCTTTTAGCTATTGGATCAATCAATTATTATTTGGAGAAGCCAGAGGCAGCCGCCCCCTGCAGCTGCCTGAAGTAAGTATGGCGACGCTTTCAAAAATTCGCATTCTAGCTATTGGATCAATCAATTATTATTTGGAGAAGCCAGAGGCAGCCGCCCCCTGCAGCTGCCTGAAGTAAGTATGGCGACGCTTTCAAAAATTCGCCTTTTAGCTATTGGATCAATCAATTATTATTTGGAGAAGCCAGAGGCAGCCGCCCCCTACAGCTGTCTGAAGTAAGTATGGCGATGCTTTCAAAAATTCGCCTTTTGGCTATTGAATCAATCAATAATTATTTGGAGAAGCCAGAGGCAGCCGCCCCCCGCAGCAGCCTGAAGTAAGTATGGCGACGCTTTCAAAAATTCGCCTTTAGCTATTGGATCAATCAATTATTATTTGGAGAAACCAGAGGCAGCCGCCCCTGCAGCTGCCTGAAGTAAGTATGGCGACGCTTTCAAAAATTCGCCTTTTAGCTATTGGATCAATCAATTATTATTTGGAGCCAGAGGCAGCCGCCCTGCAGCTGCCTGAAGTAAGTATGGCGACGCTTTCAAAAATTCGCCTTTTAGCTATTGGATCAATCAATTATTATTTGGAGAAACCAGAGGCAGCCGCCCCCTGCAGCTGCCTGAAGTAAGTATGGCGACGCTTTCAAAAATTCGCCTTCTAGCTATTGGATCAATCAATTATTATTTGGAGAAGCCAGAGGCAGCCGCCCCCTGCAGCTGCCTGAAGTAAGTATGGCGACGCTTTCAAAAATTCGCCTTTTAGCTATTGGATCAATCAATTATTATTTGGAGAAGCCAGAGGCAGCCGCCCCCTGCAGCTGCCTGAAGTAAGTATGGCGATGCTTTCAAAAATTCGCCTTTTAGCTATTGGATCAATCAATTATTATTTGGAGAAGCCAGAGGCAGCCGCCCCCTGCAGCTGTCTGAAGTAAGTATGGCGATGCTTTCAAAAATTCGCCTTTTAGCTATTGGATCAATCAATTATTATTTGGAGAAACCAGAGGCAGCCGCCCCCTGCAGCTGCCTGAAGTAAGTATGGCGACGCTTTCAAAAATTCGCCTTTTAGCTATTGGATCAATCAATTATTATTTGGAGAAGCCAGAGGCAGCCGCCCCCTGCAGCTGCCTGAAGTAAGTATGGCGACGCTTTCAAAAATTCGCCTTCTAGCTATTGGATCAATCAATTATTATTTGGAGAAGCCAGAGGCAGCCGCCCCCTGCAGCTGCCTGAAGTAAGTATGGCGACGCTTTCAAAAATTCGCCTTTTGGCTATTGAATCAATCAATAATTATTTGGAGAAGCCAGAGGCAGCCGCTCCCTGCAGCTGTCTGAAGTAAGTATGGCGATGCTTTCAAAAATTCGCCTTTTGGCTATTGAATCAATCAATAATTATTTGGAGAAGCCAGAGGCAGCCGCTCCCTGCAGCTGCCTGAAGAAAGTATGGCGACGATTTAAAAAATTCGCCTTTTAGCTATTGGATCAATCAATTATTATTTGGAGAAGTCAGAGGTAGCCGCCCCCTGCAGCTGCCCCGAAGTAAGTATGGCGACGCTTTTAAAAATTCGCCTTTTGGCTATTGAATCAATCAATAATTATTTGGAGAAGCAAATTTCACTCTTCAGTACGCTCATGTACTTCCTATAATTATCCCACGCACGAACTCGTACACATACACTTGCACGTACACACGCTGGCACTCACACTTGCACTCACACACACTTCAACACACGTCCGCTCCATTCCCCAAGTGTGTTGAAGCGATCTCGATGTTGGAGCAAACGATTCTATCAGCTTGTGCCTGTGCGTGTTTACAAGAAGGCATAGTGCAATCAACGGCACATTTTTCTTATCGTACCCAAAGAGGAGGAATCGACTCATTTCCGAGAGAACATAGCGAACGAGAACAGGGACCTGCGGGCGGAATGGCGTCGTTTTTATAACGTCAAACGTTTAGGGTAGTGGAGTCACGTGTTCACGTTCATATCGAGGCATCGCCCTTCGCTTTGCAGAAAACATCGTCGAGTCTGTCCGATAGAATTTCCAACGCATTTTACCCACAAGACTTTTTGCTGAACATTTAAAAAGAAATAATATTTATAAAAATGTACATGCAATAATATTTATGAAAATGTACAAAATGCCTACAAAGTAGTAGACATTGTAGTCAAACCTTCTCCAAAACAAGTAGACTGTGCCATATACTGTGCCAATTCTTCTAAAATAACTTGAAAAAAGCTTTGAATTCTTTTTGTGAGTGTTTGCCCTGAAATAAAAGCGCGCAGACTTAAACTTCCAGACGGAATGCCCTCGTTTCAGCGGGTTCCCGTCTCGTGCTTCACTTTCGTTCGCCGACCTCGAGACGCGGCGACAGGGGCCAGTTGAGGCAGAGAACGATACGGAAGACCCAATTGGTCAATGAGGTAAGTGCCCTTTCACGCCCCAGGAGGAACGCTGCGTCGCTTTGCTCACACCGCGCTCATTATCAACAGACACCTTCTTTTTATTTAGATAAGGGATTTCTGTTTCAATATTTGGGACTCTTCATCATATTCCTTTACGGATTAGGCATATTGCCTGTTGCCGCCTCTTTCCATCTCATTCTTGGCCTTCCAACGTTTCTCTTTCCTCTCGGCTTGTATTTCAGGGCTTGCGCTGGAAGTCTGCCTTGCGGCATATATTTTCTATATGTGTCACCCATTGCTGTCTGTACTTCTTAATTTTGTCATGTACTGTTTATTTCCGGCCTAGTTCTTCTCTTATTTTTTCACTTTTTATTTGGTCTCTTAATGTAGAGTCCTTTACTCTTCTCAAAAATCTCATTTCTGCTTATTCAATCGAGCAACCTGCGCAGCGCACGTAACGCGGCCAGGGGATGTTTTTTGCTCCTATCATTTAAAACTTTCATTATTAAAGACTGTGACCACTTATACTTGGATTTTCTCTAACGTGGTGGTTGAGGGTATTATTTCCAAGAAGGAATTCAACCCGATTTTTTGAGTCATTCCTGTCGCTAGAGTTACTTGATCTGCAGCTCTGCTTGTTGCGGTCGCGACCATGCGACATCTTGCTGCAGGACTGAGCATGACTCAAAACGTCGTGCCGAATTCCATCTCGGGTTTTTGATTGATTGATTTTTCGTGTTTCCGGGCACGTCAACTACTTTGGTCATTAGTACCGTTAGTGTAGAGCATGTTTTTTTCTCGGGAGACGGCGGTGATCTTCACCCGCTGGATGGCGAGATCCGACGCCAACCTACCGTCGGCTAGTGGGGTTTCCCCCTAACCAGGACTCTCCCACCAGCGAGGCACCGCCCCAGCCTGTGTAGGTAGTAGAGGTAGTGTAGTGCAAGTTAGTGTAAGTGTGTGTGTAAGGGGAGATGATAGGGCAAGGAAGAGGAAGGACAGATTGCGCGCGATCCGTGGCCCGTTTGTTAGGGTACTGCTCCGGCATTCGCCTGGTGTTGATCGGAGAAACCACGGAAAAACTACCGATCAGAGCAGCCGGCCTCCAGAATTCTCCTCCAGACAGCGACTGAATTCGACCTAGCTGAAAAGCTAGTGTCGAAAATCCTGCTGCCGTTAGGACTCGAACCTAGGACCTCCCGGTCAGAGGCGCTGCAGTGACATCAGTTCATGCACTGAGCTACCGCTCCCTGTTACGGAGATACTACCCTCAGCCGCCATGTTAGAAAAACCCAAATATAGTTTCCAGTCTGGAGGAACTCATCCGCATTGTCGCCCAGCGTAATCACTTTGTTGCGGATTGCGGATTCAGTGATATAACGGTCACCGTACCGGACAGTTGCGTCCGAGTTGGCGGGTTCAAACCCGATCGAAGCCGTGGATTTTTAAGGGCGAAAAAATCCTTCGTACGCCTTCCTTCGGAGGGGAAGTAAAGCCGGCTGTCCCATGCAGTAGATTTACTGCATGTAAAAGACCTTCAAGCCTAAAAGAAGCCTCTGAGCGAAATTGAGATTCGCCTGTTTTGTCGCCCAAGATAATACCTTCTTTCTCCGCTAGGTGGTGAAAGAATTGTAGCGAAATTGCGTGGCTAGACGGAAGAGCGGGTCTGATGGCCCGAGTCTCGCCACGTAAAATAAGGCATTAACTTAACTTAACTTTCTTGGACCGGGAGCGGTAGCTCAGTGCATCAACTGACGTCACTGCAGCGCCTCTGACATGGAGGTTCTAGGTTCGAGCCCTGACAGCGGGAGGGTTTTCAACACTAGCTTTTCAGCTAGGTCGAATTCAGTCGCTGTCAGGAGGAGAATTCAAGCGGCTGGATGCTCTGATCGGTAGTTTTCCGAGGTTTCTCCGATCAACACCAGACAAATGCCGGGGCAGTACCCTAACAAACGGGCCACGGACCGCGCGCGATCTGTCCTTCCTCTTCCTTGTCCTATTCCTTGTCTCTCCCCATACACACACTTACATTAACATGCACTACACTACCACATATTCCGGGAGACCGGTCGAGAGCTTTGAGCTTGTCCCCACCGGGGCGGTGCCCCGCTGGTGGGAGAGTCCTGGTTAGGGGGAAACCCCACTAGCCGACGGTAGGTCGGCGCCGGATCTCGCCATCCAGCGGGTGAAGATCACCGCCGTCTCCCGAGAGAAAAACATGCACTACACTAACGGGACTAATGACCGAAGCCGTTGACGCGCCCGGAAACACGAAAAAATCAATCAATCAAAACTTTGTTGAAAGTGCGTCCGTGTGCACGTGTGCGCGCTGTGCGCAGATGCGGTGCGCGGCGCCGAGGGGCGTGGCGGGGGCCACGTGGCCGGCGCTGCGGGCCGCGCAGGCGCTGGGCCTGGCGCCCGTCTGCTGGGCGCCTGCGCAGGGGCTGCGCGTGTCGCGAGCGTGGCGCGCGCTCGGCGCCGTGGCCTGCGCGCTGCACCTGGCCTTCCTCGCCTGCGCGCTCAGCACGCGCGGGGCGGCGCCCGCTGCGCGCCGGCCCCTCTCCGTCACCGCCGTCACCGAGGGCTTCACCGAGGTGACGACGCGCGCGCTGGCCGCCGCGGCGCTGGCGCTCGCCAATGCCGCGCACCACGACGACTTGGCGGCGCTGTTGCGGGGCCTGCAAGACGCGCACGCGCTGCTGGCAGTGGACAAGGAATCGAACTGCCGTCTGCTACTTGTGCAATGCGTTCAGTTTATTGTGCTCGTCATTTGGTTGAGTCTAATTGTGGTCTTTGATACTCCACGCAGTATGTTACTGTCAATCATTCTTTATTCTACATTTTTATTATCGTTTATTACGCTGTGGATGCTGATAATTGTCTATAATTGTTTCGCGTCATTATTGCAATTCTATTTTAAAACAGTTAACACTTTACTCTCTAATATGTCTGTAAGTGACGTATGTGTATCAAACGAGCATAAAATAATTAAAAATACTCTCAATCTAAAGAATGATCGTCGTTCCCACCTAAACATTCGTAGTATTCGCAAAGTGCATTTCATTTTGTGCAGCACTGTTGAAAAAATGAACGACACATTCTCACTGACCCTAGCGTTGGAAGCGCTGTATTTAATCTGCACCACCGCCGCGCTCTTGTATTACATCGCGTTGCACGTGGGGGGCGTCCGCAGCGACCTGGAGTTCAGCGACACGCTGATGGCGCCTGTGTGGTGGGCGGTGGCTGGCCTGTGGCTGCTGCTGAGCGTTTCGGCGGCCGGGGAGGCGGTGGCGGCGGAGGCGCGGCGCGCGGCGGCGCTGGTGCAGCGGGCACTGCTGTGGGAGGCCCCGGGGGCGGAAGCGGAGGCGGAGGATGAGGCGGCCGACAGACAGGCCGAGCTGCGGGCCTTCGCAGAGCAGCTGGCCGCCAGCAGCGCACAGCTGAGCATCGCGGGCGGGCTGCGCGTCGACCTGGGGCTGCTGGGCGCCGGAGCGAGCTTCGCCGTCGCCTACTTCATCGTCATGCTGCAGTTCAGCCAGAACGACCTCACGGCCCCTTCCTGCAACTTCACGGCATTCGTGCAGCTGTGCGCCAACGGGTCAGCTCTCGGCACTTAAGGAGGTGACCACTTCCTTCCCATTGAAACTCATTCATCAGATCAGTCTCGTGTTAGTGGGATCAGAAAAGAATGAAAGTAAATAGATAACTGTCAATTTTTGTTTGTTTCATTATAGCCAAAGTCACAATGTTGAGGAATCAAAATCGAAATGTTCGAATACAACTTTAATATTTCAATTCACGTCAATTCAAACATGAAATAATTACAAAAGAATTGGTCTTCTAAATTAGTGCTATTGTAACTCATTGTAGCTCACTCGGCGTATCATGTCCCAGTGCCAATTTTCTCCTTTCGGAGAAATATTTCCAAAAAAAACCAATGCATTACCATAAGCAAACAACGAGGCTTCCTCTCTTGGATCGTAGTTTGGTGGGAGTTTAAAAAGCATCTATAAAAAGCTTCCTCCGAAAGACATGTCATTTACTAATTTGAAAAGATTTTCCAATACCTAATTTACTACGATAATTAGGAATAGAAAGGCTGTACTCCTTTTAAGATGCGTACTAGTTAAATATGAACAATCAGCATTGCAAACTTAAGCAATAACATTTCTAATATTTCTAAAGGTAAGCAGTAATATTGTAACTTTTATTATTTTACGTCCATTTCCACCCCCATTTTCTCCAAAGAGACACAATTTCACAAACTTTATAACTATGATCATCACATTTTAACGACAATACTTTTTTTTTAATTTTTCATGCGTTGGGCGACGTAGATCCAAGATTAAATGAGGATACGTCAAAACATTATATCACAATCATGACGTAATTTACAATTTTGCTATCAAAATTTCCCATCGAGCACCCGAAATTTTAGATCCCATCACAACTGTGGACCCAACATTCCAATAGTTTTTGAAAAATCAGTTCTGACTAGAATTTTGAATATAAAAATTTGTTTTTGTTTTTAATAACCGTATCTGGACAGAATGAAGTAGCTGATCAAGTCAAGACAACAAATAAAATGTCCGATGTAAAGGTCCATCATGAATATACTATATTTGATGTTTATAAACTATTCACAAAATACGGCGGTTAATCTTAGACCTTCAATCCGATAAAAAAGAATGAAATTATTTCAATATATCTGCCAAATTGTTATTTAAAGAAAAAAAATCCAAATGATTTTCAAACAAGAAACTAGATGTTACATAATTTTTGTGTTGTAAATAAAGGAGTAAAGGATATCAGAATGAACAGTTGGCTCTGCAAAGTGAAGTGCCCTGGATGTGGACCTCGCTCAGAGCCGAGCGCGCGTTGACGCATGGGCTACGCGCACCTGTCCCGGCAGGGAATTGCATCTGGAAGGGGTCGCGACATTGCTTCTGGAACGGATCGGGACATTGCTTCTGGAACGGATCAGGACATCACTTCTGGAACGGATCGGGACATTCCTTGTGGAACGGATCATGACATTGCTTCTGGAGCGCATCGGGACATTGCTTCTGGAACGGATCGGGACATTGCTTCTGAAACGGATCAGGACATCACTTCTGGAACGGATCGGGACATTTCTTGTGGAACGGATCGTGACATTGCTTCTGGAGCGCATCGGGACATTGCTTCTGGAACGGATCGGGACATTGCTTCTGGAACGGATCGTGACATTGCTTGTGGAACGGATCGTGACATTGCTTCTGGAGCGCATCGGGACATTGCTTCTGGAACGGATCGGGTCATTGCTTCTGGAACGGATCAGGACATCACTTCTGGAACGGATCGGGACATTGCTTGTGGAACGGATCGTGACATTGCTTCTGGAGCGGATCGGGACATTGCTTCTGGAACGGATCGGGTCATTGCTTCTGGAACGGCATTGCTTCTGGGACATCACTTCTGGAACGGATCGGGACATTGCTTCTGGAACGGGTCGGGACATTGTGGAGCGGGTCGGGACATTGCTTCTGGAACGAACATTGCTTCTGGAACGGATCGGGACATTGCTTCTGGAACGGATCGGACATTGCTTCTGCGGATCGGGACATGCTTCTGGAACGGATTGCTTCTGGAGCGCATCGGGACATTGCTTCTGGAACGGATCGGGTCATTGCTTCTGGAACGGATCAGGACATCACTTCTGGAACGGATCGGGACATTGCTTGTGGAACGGATCGTGACATTGCTTCTGGAACGGGGGGCGGGACATTGCTTCTCGGACACTTCTGGAACGGATCGGGACATTGCTTCTGGAACGGATCGTTGCTTCTGGAACGGATCGGGGCATTGCTTCTGGAACGGATCGGGAACGGATTTGCTTCTGGAACGGATCGGGACATTGCTTCTGCTCGGGACATTGCTTCTGGAACGGATCGGGACATTGCTTCTGCAACGGATCGGGACATTGCTTCTGGAACGGATCGGGACATTGCTTTTGGAACGGATCGGGACATTGCTTCTGGAACGGGTCGGGACATTGCTTCTGGAACGGGTCGGGACATTGCTTCTGGAACGGGTCGGGACATTGCTTCTGGAACGGATCGGGGCATTGCTTCTGGAACGGATCGGGACATTGCTTTTGGAACGGATCGGGACATTACTTCTGGAACGGGTCGGGAAATTGCTTCTGGAACGGGTTGGGACATTGCTTCTGTAACGAGTCGGGACATGGCTTCTGGAACGGATCGGGACATTGCTTCTGGAACGGGTCGGGACATTTCTTGTGGAACGGGTCGGGACATTGCTTCTGTAACGAGTCTGGACATGGCTTCTGGAACGGATCGGGACATTGCTTCTGGAACGGATCGGAACATTGCTTTTGGAACGGATCGGGACATTGCTTCTGGAACGGGTCGGGACATTGCTTCTGGAACGGATCGGGACATTGCTTCTGGAATGGATCGGGACATTGCTTCTGGAACGGATCGGGGCATTGCTTCTGGAACGGTTCGGGACATTGCTTCTGGAACGGGTCGGGACATTGCTTCTGGAACGGGTCGGGACATTGCTTCTGTAACGAGTCGGGACATGGCTTCTGGAACGGATCGGGACATTGCTTCTGGAACGGGTCGGGACATTGCTTCTGGAACGGATCGGGACATTGCTTCTGGAACGGATCGGGACATTGCTTCTGGAACGGTTCGGGACATTACTTCTGGAACGGATCGGGACATTGCTTCTGGAACGGGTCGGGACACTGCTTCTGGAACGGGTCGGGACATTGCTTCTGGAACGGATTGGGACATTGCTTCTGAAACGGATCAGGACATTGCTTCTGGAACGGATCGGGACATTGCTTCTAGAAGGGGTCGAGTCATTGTTTCTGGAATGGGTTGTGTCATGGTTTCTGGAATTACGCTCCGAAACGTAAAACAACGGTAAAACAAGGGACCTAAATTGCGGCTTACCATGGTCATATGACACATTTGATGACCTATTCATGTAAGCAGATATAGGACGGAAAGGAACTTGAAGTTCGGAGGCGCATGAGAGTGGCGAATTAACGGTGGGGCTGATGGCAGAGATGGTTGCCAGGAAGTGAGCGTCGCGTGTAGTGACTGCTGCTACCCCCCCCCCCCTCAGGCCTGCGAAGGCGCAGGCGCCTGGGCAGAACGCACGGGACACGGAACTAAACACTGGCTTCATGCAGGTGAAGAGATGCTTCACTAGATTGATACAGTGAACTGTAATAGTATCATAAATAAAGTAACCCATTTATGGAATTTAATCGAGGCTTGTGATATAGATATAGTCGCAGGAACAGTTTAGGCTCTCAGATGCGGTAGCAAACGCGGAAATGTTTCGTGTTGACCACATTACGTTCAAGAGAGATTGCACAAACTACAGGTAACGGAGTTTTTATCTTCGTAAAGAACAAAGTAAATGTCAGATGAAGACAGGTTGTTAATGAGTTTGAAATGACGGAATTAGAAATTTATTGTTCAGGAAATATAAAGAAATAATTGCTTGCTATTGTAATCAGGTAATAATTGCGAAATCTTAGGAGCCATTTACGAAAGAAAACCAGTAGTGATATACAATGGCACAGACTTTCTCCTAGCAAAGTTTTCAAATGTCCTTGGTGTGGACTGGATTTAAGATCTCGATCCATTCTTTGGTAACTGACTCTATCGTCGCCATAAGTACATTTTTTGTCATTTTCTTACCTTTAGATTTCCTAATAGTAAAACCGAAATATTACTTCAAGAATATTAAAGAAGGGTAAAACCTCATCCTAAATACAAAATTTCATTCAAAAATTTAAAGATTTTTTAAAATAGCGATTAAGCATTACTCTAAATGCGAAATTTGCAACTCTTTGTCACATGAATCTATTGAGGTTTCGAAAACTTTCAATCAAAGTCATTTGAAGCACTTCCACTCACAAATGCAATAATGTAAACAAATCAGTGGAAATGTTCATACCAACGGCATGAGACATATTTTAAAATTCTTGCCTTTCCCTCTTGCCTGCTGCCATCTATCGCCGCCAGAAGTGCATTTTTTAAAGTTTTTTTCTCAACTTTTCTGTTTCCAAATAGTAGAACCAAAATATTATTTTAAGAATATTAAAGAAGGCGAAAACCTCGTCCTAAATAGCAATCTTAATTGAAAAATTTAGGGGGCCTTTTTAAGAAAATGGCGTTAAGCGTTACTGTAAATGGGAAATTTGAAACACTTTTTCACAGGAATCAATTGAGTTTTCAAAAAATTTCATTTGAAGTAATTTGAATCACTTCTACTCACAAATTTAATATTTTATACAAATTTATTGGATGTGCATAATAACGGGTCGAGAGATATTGCAACAAAATTACATTTGTGTATTTTTTGAAAAACATAAGAATGCACCAAAATGAACTTTACGTCATATTAAACACTGCCGTTACCACTATGCGTCTGGAAATGTTTGAAGAAAAAAATATGGAGCCATTTTTAAGAAAATGGCGTTTGAGCGTTTTTGAAAAAGCGTAATTCTGAGCTCCTATTAACAAAAACTGTTCAGTTTCCGATAAACTTTATTTCACATTATTTTAAGCACATGTACTCATAAATACTATAACGTGAAGAAATTGCCTCTAATGTAAATATTACCGACGTGAGAGACAAGTCAAAAAATATAAATTTTCCTAATTTTTTAGAAAAAACACACACAAAAGAATAGAGCAATGAGGCGTTTACGTGAACGTATAGGGTTCATTTGGCACTAACCCTATAAAAAATTTAAAGAAATAATTTGGAGCCGTTTTTGAGAAAAACTTGTTTCTGACATTTTTTAAAATTGCAAATATTACACCCACTATTATCAGAAACTGCTTGAATTTTCAAAAACTGTACTTGGTCTTTATGAAATCAACTATTTATGGATAGCAATTTTTATTTGAAGTAAATATCTGACTTCAATTGTATAGTTGTAGAAAGATGACGAAAAAAATTCGAACTTTTGCAATAGTGCGATAAGCGTGAAAATTGCTCATATGCTACCTTTATAAGTATATTTTAATCAATTCTTACAAGAAATTTAAAGAGAAAAATTGGAGCCGTTTTTGAGAAAATTTTGGAAATGTCTGAGGGTCTTCATATATTACAGACTTTAACAAAAGCTCAACTATTTTCTGTCAAAATGAGCTCAAAATTTCACTTTTTCAGAAACGGTCAAACGCTATTTCTTCAAAAATGGCTCCAATTTTTTTCTTCAAACTTTTTCAATAGTCCTAATTGCACTGTTTAATATGACGTAAAGTTCATTTTGGTTTTGACGTCAAAGTTTCTTTTGTTTTTTCAAACATTATACATATGTAATTTTTTTAACTATCTCTCACGCAGTTAATATGCACATTTCTATCGATTTGTATACATTATTACATTTGTGAGTAGAAGTACTTAAAATGACTTTAAATTAAGGTTTCCGAAATCTCAATAGATTCCTGTGAAAAAGAGCTTTAAATTTCGCATTTACAGTAATGCTTAATCGCCATTGGCTTAAAAACGGCTTCAACTTTTTCAATGAGAATTTGTATTTAGGACGAGGATTTACTCTTCTTTAATATTCTTGAAGTAACATTTCATTTCTACCATTAGGAAACGTTGAGAAAATGTCAAAAAAATGTACTTTGGGCGACGATTGATGGCAGCTGGCCAGAGAATGGAGCAAGACCTCATAGCGAGTCCACTCCAAAGAAATTAGAAAACTTTGCTTCGAGAAAGTTTGTGCCATTCTGTAGCACCTCTAGTTTTCTCTTAATTTAGCAACGGGATTTATCCACTTTCTCGTTTTAAGGACCCAGCAATGATTTTTTTCTGTCGAATATTCGCCGTTTTTTCCCGCAGCATTAGATAACTTTCTCTATACTACATAATATGTAGTAAATTATTATATTACTCCGTAAATACGTACGTATACGAGAAAGTGAAAATAAAATACATAGTGCCTCGTTAGTCTTCTGCATTCGATATTAGGTGCGTAATTCACGTAATACAGGAAACTCTATAATCGACCAAACAAATATTAAGTTGTCCCAATATTTTAGAGAAAAAAATGTATATATTCACCGAAGTCTATGTCAATACCGTGAAGTGATATTTTTTTAAGTGATGATAGTAATTATTCGAACTCTGAAAAGTCACTTCCCGGTGCATCAATATTTTCGTACAGTCGCCTCGGCATTAAATGTACTGCGTGTGCAAGTTACTTCACAAAGAAGCACCTTTAATCATATCGTTCTCAGAAAAATCATACACTGGGTCAAAACAAAGGTGAAAAGTCGCCGACGCAACTACTGGAGAGCAGTCAGTGTTGGTGAAAACAGAGGAAATAAAATAACATATTTGCTTCTTAATATTAATGCGACAAAGTAAGTTTTATAGTGGTCTCTAAAGTTATTTTAGTAGTATATATTTTTAATAGTAAGAAATATTTGTAATAAAATACTTTTTTATATAGTTTTTACATATTGCGTTGGTATTGCTAAACATATTTGCTTTCACGACTAGGATGAGAAATTTCTCGACCTGGAACGTAAATGTCAAGTTTTTTCATACTACAAATAATTACGAACACGCAACGGCACAAGCTAGTGGTTAAAAAAATTTTTTTATTGTTTCATAGTTTAAGATATATAATATCAAATTCAGTCAGGTAGGCTAATAGTAATGTAAACCCTTTACTCTATTTTGCAATGTAATATAAGCTATTGAAAATGTATTAATTTTCATCCAATTTTAGTGTTATCTACGACAATCTACTGTTATTTAATAACTGCAATTTCCATATCAAGGACACTTTTCTTGAAACCAGTGACAATTATCAGTTCTACTTCTAATATACATAGATTAGTACTGAGTGTGATTCAAGGTACTTTTATTTTGAACCAAATTTCTAATATCTATTTAAAGATATTAAAAATTCTTCGTTTCTTCTTTAATATTTTCTATATACAATTCTACCATAAGAAAATAAATGTATTTTCAAATTTAAACTAAATTTAGAACGAACACCCCTTTCAGATGTAAATGTATTAAATAGATTCGTTCTAACACTGAGCTTCGAGATATCCCACAATTTCGACTAGTCACAAAGGAGATTCCTAAATTTAACTGTGTTTTCTAGTAATTAAAAATGTGTCTAACAAATTAAAAACTTTGACTCTAATATCATTACTTAAAATTAAGTGAATTGATTTAAATATTTTATTCTCTATTAATAAAATTGCTGTACCATGGCTTCTACAGCTCGTTTTAAGATCAATTTCAAAATTCCAACTAATTTATTGTTAACAATAGAATTAATCCAAAAACAATGACGTATTGAAATGCAAATTTGTATCTACGTTTCATTGCAAAAATAAATACTTTACTTACGTACAAATTGATCAACAATTTATTTTTATTTACACTTTCCTCTATTTTTTTACGTAAGTGATCTAAATCTGGATACCACATAATAGTAATAGTTTAATGTTTATTTACAATAATAGTTATTCACTAAATTAGAAAAGGTTTATACGTAATAATAAACATTATTCACATTACAAGTTACTTTCAATTAATTACTTTTCTTTGCGTTTTAATGATCATATAAAAGCGTACATTTAACATTCAAAATCGACGAGCTTGGACCTGGCGTTTCCAATTTTGAAGAATACCCAGATGTATTGTAAAACGTATCCTATGAAATTGTGAATCAATAGAATTATCGAAGTCAGTATCATTTTATAGTAGCATAGGAATATACCAATCAGTGACGTCTAAATCGATATGTGCACAGTGTAATTTTCGTTCAAGTCGAGGCTTCCACCACCTCTAGTGAAAACTGCCCTACTTCACTCCGAGAGGAGAGGCAACATGAGCTGAGGTGGGAAGCTTTGTATAATGAAGTGAAGGGAGCAGTAAAAGGGGCGTGGCAGGTTTGCCTCTTGGGACAGGCGCCCGCGCGCGAATTATAGGCCAGCGCCCTCTGAGAGCGCGTCTGTGAGTCTCTGTTGTTTAATAAAAATACAACATACACATAATGTACACGTAAGCTTCCGCGGCTCGCGTCGATTTCTTCTTGGCTGTCCGGGTGTCGTCGCGTAGTAGGCTGAGAGGCCGGCGTTTCGCCTGACATGTCGCAGGCTTCCTCAGGGTATTGACATCGCGATGTGTCAGGCGAAACGTCGGCCTCTCAGCCCACTACGCGGCGTCACCCGGACAGCCATAAGTCTGTTCTCTGGCACAACAGCCTCGTCAGACCATGGCCTTGCCATGAGGGTCGCAGCCTGACGGCCATGGGCTCTCGAGACTTGAGGTAAGCAGGTCGCTACCCCTTACTCCATTTACTTGACATTCTAGGCGAGCAAATACACAATGGCGCTTTTGGCAGTCATCACGTCTATCGTAAGCATCTCAATGATGATGCTTCGTCGAGGATCAAAACGTGAGCACGAAAAAACACGTGTGCTGCAGATTTGTGTTCAGAATTACGGGGTATCTTCCAGTTTGAACCTGTGAAGGTAGGTTCTGAAGCATCCATGACCCGACAGAAACTGCGTGAGATAATTTATCCCGCCGTGCATGTTATTGATCCGCACGGTTGAACCGTACGAATCCGTCGATACGTCCTCCTTCCTTTGGAGGATATGCACCATCGCTCCAGCCATTCTGCTAAGTGGTTCCAAGCAGTTTTGCAACCAGACTCCTTTGCAATAACGCCACTGCCGTTAACATTATATCTCTAGGGGTCACCCCGGCAATGACACACTGCTGCACTTGAGACAGGGCGGAACACATATGCTATCTTAGCGGCAGATAGCCGATACATTGATGACATTCCTCTTGCGAAGCTCTTCGTATCAGCAGAAGTGGCCCAAACTGTGAATCCATAGAGTAGAACCGATGTGATGACCGAGACAAGTAGCTTTCTCTTTCATTGTATATGGGCTCTAATGTTCAGTACTAACTACGTCAATGCAGCATTTATCAACACTGTTTTCTTACTGGCATAGACCATTTGGTCTCTATAGGACAATCGCGTATCTATCATGATACCGAGGTATGTTATCGTGATCAAATTTCATGATGACCGACTCTGATAACAATGGATTCTTTTTTTCATTTTCATAGTTAAATGCATCACTTCTGTCTTGCATTCGGTAAGCTGCAATCAAGTGGAATGCAGCGGTTAACTGACTATGGAAATTACTTCATTGCAGATACATATTATTCCTTCTATATTTTTTCGGCGATGAAGCTGCAATGTCTATGGTTTTGATTCCTTCTGGAAGTAAAAGTCAAAGGACCCCACCATACATGATATTCCACAGCACTGGACCCAGCACCGGACCCTATGGGAACGTGGGTTGTGCCGTATGAATGTCACACCATCTTGCCGAGTTAAAGACATTTAACTCGTTATGTTGTGACTGCACAATTTGTTTTGGTATCTCTTTCCCATCTTCTCTCTTAAATGGCGAGTCGGGCAGTGACAACTACAAGCTGAACAGCGTCAAGTCTTGAGTGAACCTTGCGCCAGTCATGCTGGTTCCCTTTGTCCTCCTTTTTCTACTAATATCTAATAATATCTAATCTTTCTTAATCTAATAATATACTCTAAAATTTACCTGCAGAATGGAGAATACACTGGGGCCGGTAAGAAACCGGCTCTTGAAGTTTTTTCTCCATTTATTATAAGGAGTTGTTAGTCGAAGAAGTTGTTTTTTCAATCTCTCAGGAAATATCTCTTCTCTCAAACATGAATCGTTAAGATCCGCGAAGACATCACTATGATCATGTATCGCAGTTTTGGGAACAATATTGGGGACACAATGTGGACCCTGGAGCCTTGGCATTGCAAATACTGCTGATTACGTGCAATAGCTCATCCTTGATTTTTTAAATAAAAATAAATATTTTTTAAAAAAATAGCACATCCTTGGTGAGTGGTTGCGACAGTTTTGTATCAAGTGGCAATATGATGTTTGTCAGTGTGATGGGGGAATAATGTCGGCACGATTCTTACAAGAATGTTAGGGCAGGTTGGAGACTGGGTATGAGACTTGACAAACTTCCCTAGCACCGTCTTGTATCGTCTATGAAATGCATCTTTATCTACTTTGTCGCAATGGCTTCGGCGCAAAGACGTTTGCTTCATCTTCAATTGGTTTCTAGCAAATGTATGTCGTTCTTCTAATTGAACAAAGGCATCTTTACCACGAGTTTGCTAGTAGTCTCGTGGATCAGAGACAGTGTCGATGCTGTTAAGCTACACATTCGAACCACAGGTAAACTGGTCAACGTCGGTGGTTGGTACCTCTTCTGATATAGCTACATCACAGGCTCTAGTTATCCAGCTCATCATTTGGCCAACCTTTGTCTCTACCGTCCCTGCTGTGTCTATCTATGTGTGTCTGTCTGCATCAATGTGTTTGTGTCATCTATGCGTGTTAGTGTCTGTCTGCCAATGCCTGTGTATGTCTGTCCGTCTTTCGGCCTGCCTCTGTCTCTAGCATTGTCTGTGTCAGGTGATGAATCGGTCTGACTGTCCGTTGATCGGTTCGTGTTTAACGCTAATGCCTAAACCATTCTGACAATTTTCTCCATATATTTTCACACCGATCTCGCTGGCCTAGAAACCCTGAAAATTTGAAATGAATTTTTGAGGGTACTTTACATGACTCAATATTTTCAAAATTTCCTCAAAATCGGCTCGTAATTTTTGTTGTATTTTTTCTCGGGCAGAGCAAAGGATGCTTAAAATAGCATAAATCTCAATTTCGTTGAAGTCTAAATTCTAGAAGATTGCCAGAGTTCTCATTTTTCTAAAACGACAATATTGAAGATATGAGTATTTTTCCCGCGAATTTTGGCGGGAATCATTGTAATTGCTTAAAAATTATTTCTTAAAAATGGCTCCAATTTTTTTTGTTTATTTTCTTCAGGAATAGGTGAAAGTAGTGTATAAAATGTCGCAGGTGCTATTTCAGGAGCGCTATCTATATTTTAGGAAATTGTCAAATTAACTTTGCAAAATTAAATAATAGAGTTAGAGGGTTTTTTCCTTTAATAAAAATCGGTTCTAAAAAGAATATCTTTAAAAAATGTCTTGTAAATTTTTTTGAAAATACGTGTTGTTTTCCCGTAATGTTTAATTAATATCAAGTTAATTTTCTCAAAAACGTCTCCAAATTTGTTCTTTAGTTCCATCATTTATTTTATTTTAGTTCGCTGATCATCAGCACTGCCATAAGCGATCAAAATATCATTTGTAACTTTACATTACATTAATATTTGCATATTTCATTACATTTCATATCACTGCCATTTAACAATTTGCAACATTCTAGAAAGTAATAAGTACATTTAATAATACAAGCATTGTGAATTTTTATAAAAAAAGAACATACATATTTTTTCTAATTTTGTAACACATAAATTTAATAATTTTGTAACACTGAGAAATAGAATTTAATATACGATGAATGTCAATATCAAATTTTAAGTTTTCCTAGGATCAATTGTCAAAGGGCATTCATATAATAAATGAGATATAGAAATACTTTTACCACAATTTGGACGTAAACGTGGATTTGTCTGTTTAAATAAATAACTGTGACTTTAATTAAAATGGCCAATTCAGAGTCTTGACAAAATGTGTTCTTTACTTTTTTCTCGAATAGAGCAAAATGTACTTAACAAATGCTACTTTTCCCTAAGTACTGATATTTTGATTTAAGTGTTTTGTCATAACACTCATAAATTATATTCGAAAGAAAGTGTTGGGTGATCGCACTGTTACAGAAACAAAACTAACATCGATCACTTGTTTATTTAAAAAGACAAAAAATCCATTCTCCCGAAAATCTCCCAAGTCAAAGGCGTAATTCCGAAGTTCATCAACGTATGTCAAGGTTTGTAGACATTCCTAACTTTGTAGTCGAAGATAAAATCACGTATCTTTGCAGTTTGCAATTACAAATAATCAGCTTTCAAATAGAACCTTTCGAATGACAGATGATGAGCAAACTCACATATACGTAGAACACCTTTTGTAATATTTATCGCGATGACTGATTCCAAAAGTTACCATTGAGGTTTTCAAGATAATGCAACTGTAGCATTGGGCAGGACTTTAGAAACCCCACGTACTCAAGAAAAAAGTTTAATGTTTTGTCCTGAGAAAGTCGTGCTCATTCAATACCAGAACAATAGTAATACATTCTCTCAATGTAAAATAAATTACTAATCTCAAAAACATTGAGTGGCACGAAGATCAAGATCTCCTTCAACTCAAGCCAGTGTTGCTCCGGATTCCATTCTACAGCACTGAGGAATGAATGAGTGCTGAGAGCTACAAAAGCGATGGGCAACAACACGAGGCTGACGTGCTTTTAAAGTGAAGTTAAACTGGAGTCATGTCAGACGTTGCTGAGTTATTGATCGCAATGCAAATGCCACTCTACGAGCAATTAGTATGATTGCGTGCAAAATTCAAATGCTTGGATCGCAATACTATGTAGATCCAAACACTACTGCAGGACACTACCATCTACAGCACTTTGGAAAAAGGTGAGGGTAAAAACTAATGTTTATTGTTGCTCTTCATTTACCCTGAAGAATCCAAGTGGGAGGCTGAAGCCTAAATCAGTTTTTGCTGTAATATTTCTCTTCTAGGTTAAGGTAGAGCCTATCTTTTTTCCCTTAACGTTTATACATCTCAGTTAAGCCATATTTATTATTGATTATTTGGAATTTAATAGAAATGAATGTTACATTGCGTGTAGTAAACTTCTCACATGTCCTTTTCTTTTACTCCGTAGTGACAAGTACTCAACTTACAAAGCAACGATCAGAGGTGAAATGTAGAAAACAGTAATGAATTTGATTGAAATTATTATTGATAGCATATGAAGTGTAGTCTAGATGCTCTCAAGTATTGGACGTATTTTTAAAGAAACCTATAAAAATGGAAATGTTGCAGAGCATGATACAGTTAGGGATTGTGCCCAGTACACATATTTCTTTGTGCCCGGACGATTTAACTTCCTTGGTTTGCAATTAAATATGAATGAAACACATACAACAATTAACTTTTAACTGCAAGTAATTTCTTCATTTATCTTCTGTTGGTTCTCCAGAGTATAGAATAACATTTCAATCATTTTACACTTCTGTCACGTTCATATATAATTAACAGAACTATTTGTATCTTTATATTATTTTTTGTTATTTACGTTAGTAAACACGCACTTAGCCCCTTAGCAACCAACCATCTTAATACTGCTTTAAGAGCGCGTCCATAGCAACGGCCGCTAAAATATTTTTAATGGACTCTCGATCATTTAGGCGGCCGTTGCTATGAACACTTCCCAGACATTTTTCCAAATCTGCTTGCATTAGTAGAAAAAACATTCAACTGTCTGATCACAAACAAAGCATCCAGTACCACCAACCCTTGCTACAGAAAATCAAGAGTAATGACAATTCTGAACTCGCGCAAGTGATAAAAGTTTATTTTTAATAAGCGATAAACTAAAATAACAAAAACTAACAAAAATCATTGTATGTAACTCGTCCTCTATTAGTCTTTAAGGACTTAGCCGGAAGGTTAACTACTCGGCTTCGCTATCGCTCCGCCTCGCAGTTAACCTTCCGGCTGCGTCCTTAAAGACTCGTTTAGAGGACTCGTGACATAAATATCTATTAATATATGAGAAGATGAAAGATACACTGTGTGATTTATTTGCAGTAAATGCAACGGTCTACCCCAGCTGGTATTCGTTCTCACGCACGGGCGTTCCTTGGTAAGTTTTTGGTGTCGCTCCGTTTGACTGGTGCGAGGTTGCGCTCAACGCTTGTGAGGGGAAAAGGCGACTGCGTGAGGTTCGGTGTAGCCACGTTCAACCACCGCCCGCGTCTGTTTGAGGCAACTAATGCTACCGCGAAAAATACTGCAACTATTATCTTCCCCGACTTGAAGAATTGTACTAGCGTGGTAATCGTTGACGATATTATTTTCTGCACAGTGTTCGATGTGGTTAATTGGTCAAGTAAAAAAATAATTTTACATTTAAGCATCGCTCGTGCACAAACACCCTCTACACGTCATTCTTGATCTAATGTAACACATTGTTCGCTGTCTCTGTCGGAGTTGTGTGCTAAGGCATGGCCGAACAGGGACATTAGCAGCCTCTTGATTGTCGGGCAGAAAACGGATAGCATCCTTGACCCGATGCTCCGCCTAGCCTCGTTTTTTTATTTATCTCTGTAATTTGTTGGTTTTCTTGCGTTTGCGATGCTAACTTGACAGCAAGTTGGCACCACGTTTAAAAAAAATCGCATTTCTGGTATTATTTGAAGAGTGACAAAATGTCTTTTTTGACAACTCTTGAGAAACAAAAAAGTGACAAATTCCAATGTGGTTATTTTTTATTTATCTCTGTAATTTGTTGGTTTTCTTGCGTTTGCGATGCTAACTTGACAGCAAGTTGGCACCACGTTTGCAAAAAAATTGCATTTCTGGTATTATTTGAAGAGTGACAGAATTTCTTTTTTGGGAACTCTTGCGCAACAAAAAAGCGACAAATTCCCATAAAATATTTTTTTTATTTATCTCTGAAATTTCTTTGTTTTCTTGAGTTCGCGATGCTAACTGGATATAATGTTAGCCGAATCTGTAAAAGCAGGGTCAAATGAAGAGTGACAATTTTTTTCGTAATACATTAGCAACAAAAAAGTGACACATTTTGAGTTTAATTTCAATATTCTTTTGAAAACTTCGCGATGCTAACTTTACGGACCTGCCCAAAGGCGCCCCCGCGCCGTGAGCCCGCGTGGCGCCGCGTAGCGCTGCCCCTGGCCCCTGCCGCGTCACGTGGGCTCATGGTCCGTGCGTCACACCGGAAGTCGGTCCGTGAATCGATGAACGTCCCCTCCGCGACGCAGAGGCTGCTTGGCCCGTTGTATCGCGCCGATCGTGGTCAATGTGCCGTTTTTCAGACAATTGCAAAAACACTTGCACTGGAATTTTGCGTATGGCGCGAATTTCAAATTTTTAAACTGATAAAATTGGTTTTAACTTTTTCACTATCGTCCACGTTGTTTAAAAATATGACAAAAACAAATGTTTTACAAAGTAATGAGACACTTTTTTTACGGAAAAACTGAGACAGTATTCCGACGTTATCACGTAGAAAACCTATTTCCAAACCTATTTTCTATTTGAATTATACGCCAAAATTGATTGACAAAAATACCTTCATATTCAACTATTTTTCCATGTCTCTCCAATTTGTATCAGCCTGATATATGCAATAAAAGCTGATAAAAAATAAAACTTGAAACAAAACTTTCTCCTTGTGTCTGCAACAGATTGTCCCAGGACGTTGATTTTTGGGAAATCTACCGCATTTTTTATTCTCTTTCATGTGGGTATCGGGATTATCGATTTGGTTTGGGGACACTTCACCACCTTCAGCTATATCCTTTGCATGATCCACTTTTATTAGCAAGATAAGTAAAGGTAATGTCTCACTTATTTATGCAAAACACAATGTTTTAAAAAAGGTTCAAAATCAATTGGAAACCCTGTACACACGAGGTAAGGTAAATTCGCAATAAGTAACGTAATTTCTCAAGAGCAGTAAGATAATTTGGCAAACAAGGTCAATTTTCCTCAATCTACCTTCCTCTCTTTACAGCATTATCTACAAATGGTGAACCATTCTCTAAATTTGTCCATTTCTATTGTGGACTTCGATTAGCATTTTTACTTTTTCCACCTTACTTCGTAAGAAGAGAAGGTATTGTAATCGTGCGCCGGAAAACAGCGACGTTTCGGCAGAAAAACCTACTGTGGGTTCGTGGTAACAAAAAAGTAGAACTATCTTGTTCTAATTTGTAGTAAATTATTTCCTCTAACATGTAGTGTAGTCATAATCCATGTTTTGTGGGTCCTTAATGCAGAAAAATCGATTGATTGACGGCTAAACGTCTGTCTGTCCGTGTGTCACCTGTGATCAACTCTAGCATCTTAACCGTTCAGTCAATTTTCTCCAAAATTGATATACCCAAATCGATTTAATTGAACTCGAAATCTTTAATTTTGAAACAAATATTTTGATTTTGGGGTACATATTTCAACATTCTCAAAATGTTCTCAAAATGGCTCTAAATGTTTCTATTAAACTCTGTCCTTAAGAGTCCCTAGGCTTAAGGACTCTTAGGAGAATAAAAAGTCTTCGAAATAATTTTGCAATTTTCTAAAAAATCAGAGTTTTCAAAGAACATGAGACCTGCACCATTCTCTTAAACGTTCTTCACAGTATCCAACAACAAAATTTAATCAAAGCAATGGAGCTATTTTTTTTTAATGTCACACGGACTCCATGTAAAGTACCCTTCAAAATTAAAATATCGGTTTCAATTCGAAGGACCGCGGGATCAGCTAGATCGATTGAATAATATCAATTTTGGAGAAAATTAGCTGATCGGCGTTGTTCACAGACGGACGGACAGAAGTTTTGCCGTCATTCGATATTTCGGCTTCAAGAACCCACAAATCGCGAATAAGTTTACTCCGTAGCGAGAAAGTAAAATCTAGTAGTGGCACAAATTTTCTCTTAATTGTTTCCTAATTTCTTCGGTCAGTGTATGCTTTTCGGTCTTGCCCTATTCTCAGCTCTGATCAAGTCATCCAACCAACATATTTTTAAAATTTTCTACATTTTTCGTTACCTAATAGTAGAACCGAAATTGTGTAAGAATTAGACTAAGAATATTATATATTCGTTTGAAACATTTTGAGCCGTTTTTAAGAAAATGTCGTGTGATCATTACTGTAAATGAAAAATTCGAAGCTTTTTCACAGAAAACTTTTTAGTTTTTGAGAAACTTCAGTGAAAGTTAATTAAAGAGCTTCCACTCACAAACGCAATAATGTATACAAATCTTTGGCAATGTAAATATTAACGGCGTGAAAGGTATTTCAAAACAATTAAATTTGCGTAGTTTTTGAAAAAACACAAGAATACAGAAAAATGGCTTTCAGTTTTTCTTACAAAGTGCATTTGGCACAATCAAAATAAAAAGTTTGAAGAAAAAATATGGAGTCGTTTTTGAGAAAATGGCGTTTGAGTGTTTCTAAAATCGCGGAATTTCGAGTTCAATTTCACAGAAAACTTTTGACTTTCGTCAGTTAACTTTTGAGTTTCTTGAGAAAAATTGTGTTTCTTGAGAAAACTCTTAAGTTTTTAAAAAATCTTGAGTTTTGGAGAAAATGGCATTAGAGCGTTTATGAAAATGCGGAATTTTGTGTTCATTTTCACAAAAGCTTTTGAGTTTTCGAGAAACTTTTGAAGACATTATCTGAAGCACATATAGTCATAAATGCAATTACGTAAACAAATCGCTGATAATGTAAGTATTAGCGACGTTAGAAAGGTGCCCAAAAATATATTTCTGCAATTTTTTAAAGGTAATTGAGCAAACTGGCAATTACGTTTCCTTTACGTTTACCAGCAATGAACCTACCTAAAGTTTAAAGAAAAAATGGAGCCGTTTCTGAGAAATTCTTGTTTTTATATTTTTTAATGTTGTCCATATTTTACACAAAATTGGTCGAAAAACTATTGCACTTTTCAAAAAACGTACATGACGTTAGTGAAGACCTATTTATAGTGAACAAATTTCTTTCCCAGAATAAATCGCCATCTTCAATATTTCCCAGACTTGAAATTTAGCAGTGAAATCGGACCTATGTCATCTTTACAAGCGGATTTCTCTCCATTCTTACAAGAAATTTAAAGCACAATTTGGAGGTATTTCTGAGAAAATTTTTAAAATGCCCCAATAGCTTTATGTGAAGTATCCCCAAAATATACAAAATGCTTTTCAAAATCTCAGAGTTTTATGTCGAGCCAGATCGACCGGAGAATATCCAATTTGAAAAAAAATAACAACTATGAATAGTTTAGGCGCTAGTGTTGTTCACAGACGGGCGGACGGACATACAAACAGACGGACGGACAGACAGACGGACAAGCGGACGGACGGACAAACAGACGGACGGACAAACGGATAGACGGACGGACAGACGGATGGATGGACAGACAGACAGACGGACGGATAGACAGGCGGGCGGACGGACAGACAGAGTGACGGACAGAAACAGAAAGAAAAACGTAAAGTCAAGCACACAGACAGAAAGACAGACAGACAGACGGAGGCAGAGACAGAGAGTCAGACTGACAGATAGTCAGAAAGACAGAGACAGGCAGGCAGACAGACACAAGCAGACGGAGACAGGCAGACAGAGACAGACGGACGGACCGAAGAACCGACCGACGGACGAACGGACGGTCGGACGAACAGACGGACAGACAGACAGAGACAAATTGACGGAAATATTGAAAAAACGCTTTTTTGGAATCAGAGGATCCCAAAACGTGTATTTCCGTTGAAATCTGTTCCCCTAGCATTACATAATATTTTCTATACTACGTATATTACTCCGTTTTGGGGCGATAGTGAAGTGCAACGTAGCGTGTTATAGACGAACTAAAGTTCCGCGATAGCATGCGCACCCCACAAGAGCCAGTGACAAGTCGAGCTGGCAGACTGTAAAGACCACCCAAAAAGCGATAAGAGTATTTTACTACTTGTAAATAGCATGTTAGAATTAAGCGTAGAGATAGGAATAGTTGTATGTTTAAGATAGTTGTATGTTGGATATTAAGCACCCCCATCATAATATAACTGTACCCAATAAAAAGAAATAAATTATATAAATACGTGCGTATAAAAAAAAAGCACAAATTGAACAACTTGCAAATGTTTAAACCATTGGTTTTATTATCAGAAGATTTTAATATCTCAAGTTGTATGAGATTAGTTGGGACCAATTAAATTTCAAAGATTTGTAACATCCGACGTGTAGAAGAAACTGTACAAATAACCAGTGTGTGCAGGAATGCCATTATTTCATATTCTAAGACGTAGCTGCTCTCTAGTGCCAATGTCTGCAGGCGTAAGCACCTGCATCTGCCATCTAGCGTCAACCACGTGAACTCTTCAGCTGTTTCACACGCTGAAATTTCAACAACACGTCCATTCCCAATCGCCCATTTTTCACGTCGGCGTCACTGGTGGCTCGAGAACAATGACCAGGTAGGAAAAGCAGAATCTACAGAAGAAGAGCGGATACAGGGGCGCCAAATTTTTTGATTAAATTTTGTTGTTGAATAGTGCGAAGGATGTTTATGAGAATGGAGCAGGTCTCATTTTTGTTTAAATCCCTGATTATTCGAAAATTACAAGAATTCAAAATGTCTTCGGCGTCTTCCTACAACTATAATATTGAAGATAAAGATGTTTTCCGAAACAAAATCTGTTCCTTAAACTTTTCCTTCAACTTTTCGAAAAATTTGAGTAGCTTTCCAGTAATTTGGCCGAAATATTGGCACTATTTGATTTTTTTCTAAAAAACGCTTCATTTTTTCTTTAAAGTTTCTCCGCATGTGTAATTATAAATCGTAGAACATTATGTCCAAAACTAATTCTTTCAAAGCTAATATTATCAACATAAATTCGAGAATTAAAACTGTCTTTCATTCAGGTATAAGATCTCGCAACAATGAAAAGGAATTCTGAGAATTTTCGTGACGCGGCGTGTCGAATCACTGTAACATTCCACCCTGATGACGAGAGAGAGAGAGAAAATGAGAGAGCGAGAGAGAGAGAAAAAATTGAGTGTGGGAAATTCGAATTTGCAAAATAACGCGAAATTGCAAATATTTTTTAGAAAAAGTACACTACAATTTTTAAAGAACTGATTTTTACTTTCTGGCACTTACTAATGTAAAAAGAAAAAGTATTGTAAACGTGCGCTGGAAAACGGCGAATTATTGACACAAAACCTCTTATTGCCGGGCCTTGGTATTCACCGGTGAAACCACAGAAAACGACCGATAAGAGCAACTGCTAGAATACCTTCAGCTGCTCCAAATTACTGAATTCCACACAGCTCTGTAGCTAGTGAAGAAAATTCTGCCATCGTAGGGAATTGAAGCCTAGGACCTCCTGGTCAGAGGCACTGCAATGACATCAATTGATGGCCCGTGCCACCTAAGTCGGTAGATAATGTTGGAAAGGTGATACACCGTAGTTGGGAAATCCAACCATGCTGCAAGTCAGAGATATACAACAATGTCTACCCGGAATTTTATTACATGTAATATGAATTTTTGAATATTTTGAATGTATGCCTCACGTCCCCACCCAAAGAAGCTTACATTGTTTCACGATAACGTGATGCCAGAATACATCATACTAAACCGCAGCAAGATCCAAAACTTGTGGGGCTTTTGTTAAATAAAAATGTACGCAGTTGTAAGATCGTAAATTATCATCATAGCTCGTAAAACACGCACTAAAATTATAGTCGTGCACGCATGATACAAAAAATTATTATCAACCTGGCAAGATCGCTGTCAGTTCCGTTTGCGTTCACGATCAATGTGAATGATACTGTCACGTTTATGCTAAAAGTTGCATGATTCTAGGTCGTTTCGTTAAAATTGCCCTTAACAGTCACATACAAAAAGAGGATGGGGAAGGACGGACTCCAGCGCAGTGTCTTTGTTTTAATATCTTTGTTTATACTGTGATAAGCCAAGAACCCTCGGCTTAGTTGAATGATAAAATCGGGCTCCAGCGTTATAAATAATGACATTGTAGGTAAATTCGAAGTTAAACTATACGCGAAGGACAACCGATCAACAAAATTTAATATTCCATGCTGGGTGTCATAGCGCTGTCCTGATGAAATCGGCTCTAAATACATTATATGCAAAAGGTGTAGAGAGGGCTTTGGAACCCATTATCTTATAGAAGGACGCAATGAATCATTCTCTAGAAAAATTGAAGGAAACACACGTAAGCGGTTGGAGAGGTACGAACGGATTTTCAGCATTGGCTGGGTACTGTTTAAATCATAGTGAGGCGGGAATTTATGATTATTTTGAGAGCTTGGTTTTGTTTAAATTGTAGTATTAAATTGTAATTGTAAATTTTATAAATTTAGCAGTTGGAAATTCGAATTAAAATAGACTCCGTGTTTCGAGGGAATATATATTAGGGTAGGTCCGTAGATGGAAGGATTATTCAATAAGTAGCTGAATATAATCAGTCGCGAGTAGGTGTTTAATAAGGCTGATAATTTATATTAGCCATTTTTTCAATAATTAGTTTTTGTCAATTGAACCTCCAGGAAACGTGATTCTGTATAGAATTTCGCGTTTACATGCAACAAGTAAGGAATAATATGTTGTGTTGACGCTGCAAAATAGCTTCAGTAAATTGTTTGGAAGAGCCACAGAATGCTGGATTGGGTTACCCACAAAGTGTGGCTACCTCTTCCTAGCCTGCCACAAGAGAAAATTCTGAAAAGCAATTATTTGAGAACTATTAGTTTATCTCGGCGTGAAAATTGATGATGGATTGAATGATAATGGAAGAAGTTTGTACATACATATTGCTATTTACTGCGTGGGTTTCTGGCTCTAAAGGCGTGGCGGGGGTGATTGCAGGGCGGCGGCGCTGGCGGGGGCGGGGGCGTGGTCTGTGCGGGGCGGTGGCGCCGCTGCTGCTGTGCTCCAAGGCGCTGGGCCTGGCACCCTTCGCCCTCGCCCCCGTAGAGATTCTTCGATTACCGTGAGGCTCTAATGACGTGGCCGGGATGATTGCAGGGCGGTGGCGCTGGCGGGGGCGTGGGCGTGGGCGTGGGCGTGGGCGTGGGCGGGGGCGTGGCCTGTGCGGGGCGGTGGCGCCGCTGCTGTTGTGCTCCAAGGCGCTGGGCCTGGCGCCCTTCGCCGCCGCCCCGCGCCGCCGCCCGCGCGCGCTCGTGGCCTCCAGGGCCGCGTGGGCGTACGCCGCCGCCGTGCTGCTGCTGCACGTGGCCGGCTGCTGCTTCTGCCTGCGAGCGCGCTTCCGGGACGTGTACCCGCACTTCTCGGGCACGAGCTTCTTCAGCGACTGCATCTCCACGCTCGCCGCCTTCGCCACCACCACGCTCTTCCACGCGCTGCTTGTCGCCTACCACTTCCGGAGCGTCGTCGCGCTCTTCAGCACCCTCCACGCCATCGACGCCTTCATCCACTCCTACAAGAAAGACAACCACGACTTCGTCTACTTCACTCTTATTGCGGAAATTGGGATCGTTTTAATCATCAACTGTATCATTGTCTTATTTGATATCGACAGCTGGCAGTGTGATGCAATTTTCAGAGAATCCGCTGTGTATTTCGCTACGTTTTCTAATTCTTTTGTTGTTCTCCAATTCACCAACGTGTTGCTCCTTTTGAAGTATTATTTCGACTGCCTGAATTTCTTCATAAGCTTTTACAGGGAGCAGCATAGTGAACCGGTAACCGAGTGTTACGTGTCAGGCCTTTCCACAAGCTTGAAGGGCTCCACGTGGTTCCTGAAGGAGAGCCCGGGGGCGGGAGCGCGGGCGGGGGCGGGGCCGGGGGCGGGGCCGAGCCTGCGCGAGCTGCGCGCCGTGCACTCGCAGCTGTGCGACGCGGCGGAGCAGGTGAGCGGCGTGTACGGCGCGCACACCGTGCTGGAGTCGTGGTCGTGCTCCATCAACGTGGCGTCCACGCTCTACTACGGCGCCTTCAAGCTGCACTCGGCGCTGGGGCGCAACCCGTCCACGGTGCGCGCCGCCGCCATCTTCCTGGTGACGTGGACGGTGTCGTACGTGTGGAAGGTGCTGAGCTTTTCGCTGGCGGCGCACGCGGCGCGCGGCGCGGCGCGGCGCACGGGCGTGTGCGTGCAGGGGCTGACGCTGCGTGGGCGTGGCGCGCGGGCGGAGGGGGAGGAGCAGGAGCGGCAGCGCTTCCTGCAGCAGGTGCGCGTGCGCGCCGTCGCCTTCTCCGCCGCCGGCCTCTTCCCCGTCGACCTCCGCCTCGTGGCCTCCGTCGCCGCCTCCGCAGCCACCTACTTCATCGTGCTGCTGCAGTTCCGCTCCTCAGAGTCCTTCTCGCCGCCCGGGGCGCACCCGGCCCCGCCCCCTAACGCCACCGCCACCGCCGCGCCCCCCGTGCCCCTCTTCCGCCTGCACTAGACCCCTCAGCACTCCTAATTGGCTACTCGTATCTGTCACTTCATTTACATAGCCAGTAAGTATCAAACTCATATAAAGAAAAATTAGAAATACATATCATGTTTTAAATAGTCTAAGTCTAATATTTGTAAAAGTCTGTCAATAAATGTTTACTAAATCTATATAAATACAAATGAATTACCGAAATGTATGTAAGTGCATAACTTTTGAACGACTGCACTAAATTGGATAATTCTTTGTTTGCTTGTTTGTTTGTTTTTTGTTCGTTATTGTTCAGGACAAGATTTGTATAAAAGAAAATGTTTTAAAAATCGAACAGAAAATGTATAAAAATTTCATATGAAAAGTGAGTGAGTGAATGAGACAGACGACTGTCTGAGAGATGAAAAGAGAGAGGGTAGAAAGGAAAGAAGGGAAAATAAGAAAGATTAAAAAGAGAGAGAAGGGGAAAGAGAGAGGTGGAAAGAAAGAAAAAAGAGAAATAGGTAAAGACGGTAAAAGTAAGAGAAGAGAAAAGATAGAGATATGTTAGGGCAAAGTGAGAAAAGAAAAGGGAGAGAGAATGAAATAATGAGAGAGAATGAAAGAGAGAGGGAAATAGAGGGAAAAGGAAAGGAAGAGAGAGGGCGAAAGAGAAAGGAAGAGTGACGGGGAAGTCAGGAGGATAAGGGGGAGAGGGAGAAAAAGAAAGTGGAAAAGAGAGTGGGAAAGAAGGAGGGGAAAAGAGAGGGGGAACTAAAAAAGAGGCAAAAAGAGAGAAAAAGCGATAGGAAAGAGTAAGATAAAACAGAGAGGGGAAAATAGAACGGGGAAAAAAGAGAGAAGTGAGAAATGAGAAGGGAAAGAGGGAAATGGGTAGGAGAGAAAGAGAGAAAATTAAGAGTGAAAGGAGAGAGGACGATGGAGGAAAAAAAGAGAGGTGGCAGAACAACGTCTGCTGGATTCTGCTAGTCTGTAGTAAAATCCATCAGCTTTATTTGTCCAACTCCTGCCGTAGGCTAATAATCATTCAAAAAGTATACACCTACACATCAAAACGTTATAATTTAAAATTTGACAATCGCTGTGGCTAGTTGTACCATAAGAACTATTTGAATAAATCCGGTTTACCAAGAAAGCCGATTACTCATTGTCATTATTTAATGAATTTTTTGGCTGTTTATCTGGAAGATTACTTTTCTATTAGATGAGTATTTGTAATTTGACAGTAGTATTGAAAAAATCTACTATTTAAAAACCTCATCTACCGTGGCGTATCCATGTGTGAGTTCATCAAAAATTATTTTCCTTCACAAAGCAAAGCAGAGCACAAAACATTTCTCTACCACCTAGACATTTAGATAAAATAGTGATAGATCTATTCGTCATGATAATAGAACAAATAAGAATATTTAATAATGGAAGAAAATAAACGTTTACATTTAATATTTTCTTAGATCCGCCTGATAGATATTTCAGAGAATATTATACCTTGCGTGAGGTAAAACATACAGTTGCGATGTGAGTACTGTTCCTCCTGAATCTTACAGCAAGGTAGCACATGTTCCTGCGTGACGAAAGCGTTTTGAAAACCAATACATTAAGAATTCCCCCTCCTACTGGACGGTTAATGTAGCTTTTCACCCCCTACAACTCACACACTGTGATATTTTCATAATAAATAAATAGTTTTCCATCTTAAACATACAAAATGGAAGATATACCTTTGTTTCACAGGATCTTTCTTTCTTTTTTAGTGCTAGGGTGTACGACATCTCTGCTATTACTTCTGCAGCAGCTATCAAACAGAAGAACCTATACTTAGATCTGCCAACCCTTTTACTTATCCTTTTCCTTTTTTAAATAAAACGTTTAGAAAATGCTTTACAAACTGGTATCGACCAAACGAGACACGCCAATACATTCGAAATCGTACCTTCAGCCGCTATCTGGAGGAAAATCATCACTAGGCGAATGCCGGAGCAGTTCCCTAACAATCGGGCCACGGACTTGCCTCCCACTTCCTTGTCTTATACTCACCCCTTTCTTTCACAGACACACACACACACACACACACACACATAAACTGCACTACTACTGTTCACTATAACACGCTGACGTAGGTCGGCGCCGGATCTCGCCAGCTAGCGGGGAAAGATCACCGCTACTTACCCCCATAAACATACACTACACTTACAGGACTATGACCTTTGCAGTTGCCGCGCCCAGAATTCTAAACGTAATCAATGAATCGAAATCGTAATGACCGGGAGGTGTACGATTTACATTAAAATAGTTGGCTAGTATAATTTGTCTCGTAGCGACACATTTAGTTTTGTTAATTTCAGTTCATATTTATGATGCATGACGATGTCAATTCCCTTTTTATCTTAAACAAGAATCTCACTCTTAGTCCCCGATTTCCCATTTTAAGGAAATTAAGAAAACGTTTGCGTTCTTTGTTCGACGACCCGATGGGCAGTGTGACCAGTGCCGCCGCCCACGCCGAAGGTTCAGGATGTGAAAAAGGTCTTCACAGTATATAACACTGAGGACAATGGACAATGGATGGAGAATGACCTGTACCACCTTGGTTGCGGCTTTCCTTCAAATGTTCCACCAACGTTCAGACCTAACAAATCACCAACGTTCACACACAGACATTACATTGAATTATACAAACCTCAACAAGTTTCGTAATAATTCCGGACATTGATGAAATCACTAATAGATCTCAGACGTAATCCTCTGCTGGCGACCAGCTTAACTATTGATATAGATGCAGTCTTGAATGTGTGATGTAAAGCTAGGCGAAAAATGAACAGAAAAGTAATTATTTTGTAAATATATTACGGTTTATGGTTGAAAATCATAGTCTAAAGTATTGCAACCCCTTAAAGGAAGCTAGCACCAAAGTTTCATCGGTATTAGATCAGTAAATTAAGAGATTATCGGGCAATAAGTCAATGCACTTCTGTCTTTATATATTAGTATAGATATAGATAGATATAGATGTGCTGAAAATGATAGTGAAAGATTGCTCATATTTCACAAAAGGTGACAGTTTTATGCTTAAAGAGACTGTTAGATACTGAAACTTAAATTGATATTAACAATATAAAACAAGCTAGACTCGTACGAAATGAAAATTACTTCATAGTACAAAACCCAACCTCCAACAGCCAGCTCCTGTCTGTGCGATACAGAATTACAGGCCCCGTAGAGTGCTAGCGTAACATTGTAATACTGCTAAAAATTGAAATTAAATTGCACAGCATTCTCTTTTATTTTATCGGAAATAAATAAATAAATAAATAAATAAATAAATAAATAAATAAATAAATAAATAAATAAATAAATAAATAAATAAATAAATAAATAAATAAATAAATAAATAAATAAATAAATTATCGGGGAAAATTCCTTCATTTTAATTTTATTTATAGATTTAAGCTTCCTTCACTTTCCTGCCCACCCATGCGAACACCCAAAAAAACTAATATAATTGAATATTTGAGAAGATTTAATTCTATAAAATACTACTTATTGTGCAAGCACCGCAACATCCAAAACTAACATTGAAAATTTTCACCAAATACTTGTTTAATTTTGCCCGTTATTCTCTGATTATGAAGCAGATGAATTTCAGATCCTTAACTGCCATTTGCGTAAAAATAATATATTATAATAACAACAAAATTATTATAATACGTCTAAACCTAGCTATTTTATTTGACAGATTTGGCACTAAGTGACGAAAACATTTGTAGGATTTGTCATAAATTTACATAAAAAATGTAGGCAATGAAAAAGGACAAGGAAGAGGTGAGTAGTATTCAACTGTTATATCAATATATGACTATATAAGAGTATTATTTATTTTATTATTGCATGTTATTTGAACTTTATTTTCTAAACCAAACCTATAAAATTAGAATGCTACCAACCTCTCTTGCGACAATGAGATAATGTGATACGTAGGCATTTTCTTTTGGATCTTCAAATTCGTCTTACTATGAATATGATTTATTCTGCGATATCTATTGGCATTTGCGTGAGGTTTTAGTTAAGTATTTACACATCAGAATTAATTCCCCAAATAGGGAGTACTTACGAGTGAGTGAAGCAATTTTATGCGCATAATACATTTTATTAAGTTATTGTTAAACACTGTGCAAACAAATATCATTAAACAAATATATATCTTTAGATTGGCATTGTCACCATTAACAAGTTGATACATAAACGGCAGAATCAGTTGGTAACCCTCAAAAAAGATCTGGAGGAGAAAAGGCATTGAAACTGATACTGACACTACAATTTTACGTATGATACACCTCCCGATTAAATATACAATTACATAAATCAAGGTTACTATCAATAATAAAAATTCAATAACTGCTGTATTGAAAACAGGACTTACGTGCGAGCACAAGCAGTGGACATGCAAATATGGGTGAATCATTGTCATTTCTTCGAGGGCTCAGACATCTATCCTGCATTAGATAAAGGAAGTCGTACAGCAGGTTGAAATGAATAATGCAAGCAATGGGAGCTTGAGCTAGGAAATTCCCTGCGAAACTGAGTAAATAGCACACTGCATATAATACACTATATTTAATAAGATAAACTAAATAAATGAGTAAAGAAAGTGAATTTCAATAATGAACAGAATAAATAATCTAAGTAAAAAACTCATCTCGCGTTCTCATCAATACTGTAATGGCTCATACGCTAAAACACGTTGGGTCGCCAATTTGCGTAATGGCTCTCTAAGGAGCCTATAACAAACACGCGTTGGGTTTAATTTATATAGAGCATCAAATGTCATAGTGAAATGGAACAGGAACCTCGCACGTACAGGGGGTGCTTTCTACAGTGCTGGCTTTGCCTGAAATATTCTGACTCAAATGTCAGGGAGATTTGGTGAACCTGGATTGCGGTTCGATGCAAATTCTACGCTAGCAATCAACCCACATATTACTGACACGTATCGCCTGAGTGACGGATGTGTGTTTAATAAAAATACTTATGAAAATACTAATATTATTTACATTTGTATATGCATAAGTCCTAATTTGAATAAAACAGAATGGTTGTGATCAATTGCCATCGTAATTTAATTGACGTTCTTCCTCATTTACTGGCATCGGCTTAAGGAAACAAATTCATCAAATAACCCTGGATTGATCTGTTACTGCTTTACAATTGCTCGGGGTGCGTCCTTCAAGCAGATTCGGTTCTGGATCGGAGTCGTGTTGCGGGCGACCTCTCTGCAGCGATGATGAAAAGCGATTCCGCCGTGCCCAAATGCCGCATGTTCTCGTTCAGGTCACTCAGCAAAGGCCAGTCACTAACACTGGATGATACGATGATGGCGACGCTCGATGTCGTGATTTCTGGTTATCACGTTATCTCGGGAGCCTCCACTACGCTTCCGGTCGTCGCGTCGCGCGTCACCGGTGCGTATGTTCGACAAGTGTCGCTAATTATGAGATGTGCTTTATCGTAACTGATTGATTAATTATTGGGTATTTCCGAGCTCTTTAACGGCTATGGTCACTAGTACTATAAGTGTAGTGAAAGTTTTTATCATTAAGAATGGCATAGATCTTCCGAACAGGACGACGAGGTCCATTGCCAAATGCACGTCGGCTGGCGGGGTTTCCCCATTCAGGAAACTCCCACTAGCGGGGCACCACATGTGTAGAAGTGTAGTGCACATGGGTGTAAGTGCGTGTAAATAAGGGATGAGGGTAGATCAAGGCCGAGGAAGGAAAGATCGCGCGTGGGCCATGGGCCACTCATTTACTGGCATCGGTTTAAGGAAATAAATTCAGCATATAGCCCTGGGTTGATCTGTTACTGCTCTACAATTGCTCGGGGTGCGTCCTTCAAGCAGATTCGGTTCTGGATCGGAGTCCTGTTGCGGGCGACCTCTCTGCAGCGATGATGGAAGGCGAGTCCGCCGTGCCAAAATATCGCATGTCCTGCGAAGGCCCCGCTGCTTAGGGCACTGCTTCGCCATTCGCCTAACTGTAAACTACCGAACAGTGCAGCTGGTCGCTAGAATTCTCATCCACACAGAGTCTGAATTCCTCCTAGCTATGTGGCTCTCACGCATCACCACCAAAACATCGTATGACAAACCAAGCCCAGTCCACAATAAGGCAAGAAAAATACAGTAAGTCGTTAGTTCAGCGAGTATCTCTGAGTTGGTCAGTGTTAAATCCCCGTGCTCGCACCACCCGTCCACTCCCCCACCACACTTCGCGGTTTGATGCAAATTCTACGCTAGCAACCAACCCACATATTACTGACACGTATCGCCTGAGTGACGGATGCGTGTTTAATAAAAAGACTTATCCTAATACTTAGATAATTTACATTTGTATATGTATAAGTCCTAATTTGAATAGAACAGAATGATTGTGATTGATTGCTGTCGTAATTTAATTGACGTTCTTCCTCATTTACTGGCATCGTCTCAAGGAAATAAATTCAACATATAACCCTGGTTTGATCTGTTACTGCTCTACAATTGCTCAGGGTGCAGTAAAATGCAGTAAGTCGTCACTTCAGCGACTATCTCTGAGTTGGTCAGTGTTCAGTCCCCGTGCTCGCACCACCCGTCCACTCCCCCCCCCCTTTGGCGACTCCTCGATCACCACGTGGTCGCAGGGCGAGTTCGCATTCGTTACTTCAACCGCCTTCTCGAGCACTGTATTAGGCTTGTAAGATTACTGCGAATGTGTGTCATACTCTCTTCCATCTAATCCAACATCCTGTTGGATTACTGCTCGTTTTCTTGTTCCTTTCTACGGAGCACAGAAAGGGGTTTGTCGGGTTGAACAACTGGATGGGACAAATTGCTTTTAAATTCGCCAATTGACCTCGGAGCGTTCTGAATACAGTCGGTGACCCTGCGAATGCATCTCTTCGTCAGCGTTGTTTCTCGACGGGTGGCTTTGGTCTTCCCTGTGTAAAGTATTGAATTAAGTTGAATTGAATTGATGCCTTGTTTTACGTGGCGAGACTCAGGCCATGAAGCCTGCTCTTCCGTCTGACTATGCAAATTTCGCTACGCTTCTTTTACCAATTAGGGGAGACAGAAGGTATTACTTAGGCGACGAAACAGGCAATTTGAATTTAGCTCTGAGACTTCATTTAGGCTTGAGGATCTTTCACATGCAGCAAATCTACTAACATGGAACAGTCAGCTTTACTTCCCCTCCAAACGAGAGCGTGCGAAGGATTTTTTTGCCCTTAAAAAAACACAGCATCGATCGGGTTTCAACCAGCAATGGGTATAACAGTCTGATACGCTGTCCGTTACACCATCGACGCCCGCAAGTAGGGGGCGTGTGGGAGGCGGCGGGTGATGGGTGCGGAGAGACCGATTCACAACGGGGACTGAAGGCGGCTCTTCTTTTCAGAGCAGACGAGAGGCGGGGTGGCTCCGAGCCAGAGTACCACAGGTGATGGACTCCCAGATGAGCAGCGGCGTAACAAATTAAGAGCGGGGATACCAGAGAGCGACTGCGCGTTGCAGTGCGACAACAAAGAGAAGAACATGACAACACCACACTATTACTCATACCTCACAGCTGAGACAACCGTTCAGTAAGCACAAATTAGAGACTTCATACCACGTAATTTAAGCTAGATAAATAACGAATGACAAGAACGTGAATTATACAGTTGTAAATTATACAATTACAATTCATGACTATTAATAGGTAATATGATCCCTAGCTAAGCAGACCACACGGTGTAAACGGTAATTTGACATGGCACGGTGATGTTTCGCCCCTCCATTCGCACGCAGTTACGACGCAGGGTGTTTTCGCCAGGTGCGCGCGCGTTCTAGGAAAGCCAGAGGCATTTGCTTAATGCGAGCTCCCTGGGCGAGGGAGCGCTTGGGGCGCGCGGGGGCAGCGACCGGGCGGCAGAGCGACAGCTGTCGTGCTGGCGATGGGACGCGCCGCCGCCGCTACCCACTGCCCGCCCTCGCCCTGCGCCGCCCCCTCCTGCTGCTGCTGCTGCTGCTGCTGCTGCTCCGCTACCGTAAGTGCCACTCAGCTCCACACAGCTCTGCTCGGTTTTAGAAAATGATGTCTTTTGACTTTGTGATGGAAGTTTATTTATCTGTATCAAAAATTTAGAATATAAAAAATGACGGAAATTTAAGCATCCTGTGAGAGATGTCAATGATATTCAGAAACACGGGAAAATTTTTAAAAAATGAAAGTTTTGATTTCAATTGAAAAATGTAAATATTCTGTCTGTTAACACTCAAATTCTCATGCTGATGTTAAAACTAGATTCTCATACTCAGTGTGTTATTCCATATGACACAGGTGACGTTAGGGGACATGAAGTACGAAAGAAGCTTCAGTATGGTTTTTTCCAGAACAGTCATTTCTTTCTGCTCCAAGCGCCCATTTTCCGCAACGTCGATAGAAGCAATCATGTTGCTGTAGGCCACTAGTAATACCTAAGACTATTAAATAATAAATGAGAAATTCCTAATGCAATATTGACAAATATTTCTTATCTACGCTATTACTGTTTTTTTTTATAATTTATGTTGGGATCACGGCAAGAACTTGGAATGCATTTTTCCTTTCTACTTACGTGGCGAGAGTATTTGTAACTCTGCGGCGATTTATCGACAGGAAAGCACTTATCCTAGGACCCTGATACAGGAAAAGTGGATAAATCTCGTTCTATAGTGTTGAAGAGTAATTCCTCTAACACATTGCTTAGTCCTAATAAACTTTTTCTGGGTCTTTGATTTCGAAAAATTAGATTTTGGCAAAACGTCTGTCCATCTGCCGGTCCGTCTTTGAACAACACTAGCGTCTAAACTATCCGTAGGATTTTTTCCATAGTCAAAATTCCCCGATCGATCTCGCCCGACTTGCAACTCAGATTTGGAAAATAATTCTTCATTTATTGGGAGAACTTTACACAAAACCTGTAGAAAAATTTTTAAAATGCTCTCAAAAATTACTCCCATTTTTTTCAATTTGTTGTAATATTAGAGTTAAATGCACTTAAAAGGAAGGTCCAATTTTCACTGTTTTGATAATTTTCAAAACTGAATTATTTTGGAACGCCTAGTACGAGTATAACTATTCTATATAAGATATGGCTTCTTGCTGCAAATGAAATTCGATCTCCAAAATTAGTTCTTTAATTAATTTCAAGTATATTTTTTGAAAATATTAGTAGTTTTTCTCCAACTATGAGTGAAATATGGGGAATATTAAAAACACGATTATCACAAAAACATCCCATTTCTTTCCTTACACTTCTTGTAAGGATGGAGCTAATATACATGTACTGGAACTTCAAATGATTTCTGGTGAATTGTCTCGAAACATCAAAACATTTCTGTACAAATGAGCACAGATGCGCATTTTCAGAAACACTCAAACATCATCTTCTAAAAAATGCCTCCACATTTTTTGCTGTAAATTTTCAGTTAGGTTCAGGTTTTACTCTTCGGTACTATTCTAAAAGTTATATTTAAATTCAGTAAATTCCACTATTATGAAAATAAAGAAACGAGAAAATGAGTAGTGGTGCTTCAGAATGTCACACAGTTTGTTGCACTAATTACGTAGGCGAATCAAAAAGTAAGTTACACTAGCTCGCTGCGAGAACACGTTGCGTGTCGTGACTGTGGCCAATGCGAAGCAAGCGACAGTAACTGCTGGCATGTCCGATAGGAAGGACGGTGTGGTATCCCGTAGTGTTGTGTTTGCAGAGTGGGTTAGGATCAATGACGCATCAACTGAATGTTCACTCCAAATTGGAGGTGCGGGCAACATTCAGGTTTCTATAGGCTAAATGGCTCAATTGCACGGATATTCATCGTGAAATGTCTGCTATACATGGTGAGAGAGCAATTTCTCGCCCAAGTATTGTAAAGTGTAAGGAACTTGACGCTGGACACACGTACCTCACGGATGAATATCGCGAAGGAAGTGGAAAGTATGGCAACATCCTCCATACGGTCCAGACTTAGCGACATGAGATTATCATGTGTTCGGTAAGCTTAAAAAGGATTTCTGTGAACTATGATTCCGAAACGGTGAGGAGGTGAAAGCAGCTGTCTCCTGATTGTTACATAGCGCTGGGGATGGTTTTTACTCATCAGGAACCGAAAAGTTGGTTGACCGTTACGAAAAATGTGTACTGTCTCTTGGGGATTATGTAGAAAATTGAACTTACATTATATGTTGTCCTAGCCGTGTTGCATATGTGTAGGTGGCCATAACTTGAAAGCGTACCTTCCTTTCTTCCCTCGTAGTTTCCTGCACTCTTTGACGAACTAAAAGACTACCAGGGTTTCTAGTAGTAACTCTTCTGAGAGTAATGAATAGTATTTTCTCGCCCTACAAAAATCCCATCGACTTATCTCGACCCCATACGTGTACATATTTGCCCATGGTATTCCTTAGCCCCCTCGGTGCTTCTACCATTGTTCTGGGTGTAAAATCCAATTCTTCAATTAAACACAGTTTGCATATAGTTTTTGGTGAGGACAATAGATTTTGGAAGAAATTTGGTACAGTTGCCGGTGAGGACAATAGATTTTGGAAGAATGTTGGTATAGATGTAACACGCGAGGGGTTTGGAATACCCATAAAGCCTCAAATACAATTGAAAACGTACATGGTTCACCTACCCATATCTTGCGAGGTCTAATCATTTGACAGTACTAATGGTGAACGTGTCCTCTTTGTAAATAATTTTATAAAGCCAATAATATAACTAAAAATGAATATTTTCATGCACAGACGACCTTTAATATACTTTGTAATATTGAATCTACAGTATGTGTCGAATTAACGTTCATACCATTTGTTCCTATAATAATAATGTTAACAACGTTACTTCAACATCAATACATTTACATATTTCTCTGAGTAAAGAACAATTTTGTCAAAATAAAAAACTTTACAATAAATAATGTAGATCTTAATATTTACAGAATCAGTTTACTTTCATATAATAATGAAATTAGTAAAATGTTATTATATTAAAAAACACGAACACTTTTTTCACATTCCTTACTTTTTCGGATCCCTTAATCGTAGAGCGGAATTATTAGTCATAATATTATGGAAGATTAAAACCATCGATGGAAAAATACCTTTCTTCTGAATTGTGAACAATTCTGAAGATGGATGATGATGTCTTTCCATTATGATAAATCTGATGATGTCTTTGATAATGGAAAGACATCATCAATTCTGATGATGTCTTTCCATTATGATAAAACCCGGTTTATGTGCAAATTTTCGTTAAAGAAGTGGTGCTACCACAGAACATGATTCCTCGCATCATTTTTAACTTTTGCAATTTTCGAAAATTCACAGTTCAACGAAAATGATATTTGAGCCATTTTCTTAAGCGTTCTTTGCTATATACGCCAAAAATTTAAAGAAAAAAATTTTCTTTCTCAGAAAATGTTTGCTTTTTAATTGCTTGAAATTCAAGCAGAATTCTATTTTTATTGTTTTGAAAACTATTTTTTCCGAAGTTATACATGACCTTATTTTATGATCTCATTTTTACATCGTCGCATATGTACCTACACGAGGAAGTAACAAGTGATACCACAGAATGGCACACACTTCGTCTTACTAGATAGTTTTCTAATTTATTTAGTCTGGGCTAGCGTTTCGGTTTTATCCCATCTCTCTTCTCAGCTGATACCTAAAGGTAATTTTACTTTCTGGTATACGTACGTATATACAGAAAAGTATACGTGGTATAGTGAAAGTCATGTAATGCTGTAAAAAGTTGATTTCGAGATTTCAACGGAAATACATGTTTCGGGGACCCCGATAACGAAGAAGTATTTTTTTAAATGTTCGTCTGTCCGTTCATTTGGCCACCCGTCTGTGAACAACTCAAGCACCTAAACTATACACAGAATTTTTGTCAAAATGAATGACGATCTGGACTGACTTGAAGAATTTCAATTTTGAAAAACATTCTTTAAATTATGGATGTTCTTTACACGAGATCCCTGAAACATTTTTTTTCAAAAATGGCTGCAATTATCTTAGCATCAGATACAGAGGAATTTAATAACATTTGTCACTCTGTTTTACACTCATAAATCTCTTTGTTCTTTTTACAGTTATAATTGGTTTTATTTATACACTAATTTTTTTATTGCCACTCTATTAATTTTTTTCTACTATAGTTTTACAATTTTAACAAGATGAAATAGTTACCTATTTGATTCTTTAGTCTGATCAACGGCTTTTATAAAGTGCCACTTCGTAATTTTTCCTTGTCACTTTTACGATAACTTCACTTACGAGTTAAGATATATGAACCTACACATACCTATCTTCCACAATTGTAATCAGACATACTTCTATCAATCAAATTTTCTTCAATTGTGTAACTGCTCACTGATGTAACATTTGTCTACAATATAACGGTTATTTCCCGCAATTATGTATACACTTTCATATCTTTATACATAAGTAAACTTTAATGTACATGTGACAATTTATTTTAAAGGACTTGTGTCCCACTAGTTGACCAAATGATGTTTGCGACTTCACATATATGAGCAGTTTTTTATAACATTGATAATTTGGTACAAAATGCTAATTGATTTTTTACTAAGTATTTTCAAGAAACCTGGACCCTAGGTACATCGCAACTTGTTTTCATTATTATGGTTTCAATAACATCTAGTGTATTGCTTTATTATTTATGTTTTACAATTTATTGATTTAATCTCCATCACTTGAATGTAATACCTTTTACTGTTTTTAGATTTTCCAAGAAGACCACAGCTAGTGCCGTTGAATGAAATAAATTGTTAAAAAATATTTTATTGCCGGTTTTTCATAAGATCAGAAAAACTATTACAATTATACAAGATAACAAACGTTAGTATATTCCGTAAAGAAGAATATTTTTATGTATGAAAATGAAATTTAATAGAAGTTAAACATACTTTGCAATATAAAAACTCAAAATTAACCAATAATTTAATTTTGTCTTTCGATTTGGCCATGATGACCCGGACGTCTCTCTGCCCCACAAGCCAAAGAGCTGCGGCTCACGTGTTCCCGTTGGCCAATAAACGACCCCTCGCCAGGGCCTCTGGGGAAGAAAAAGCCTCGCCGGAGGAATGCTCCGCCGCATATTTGCAAGTCGTAAAACTGCGCTGGACCCTCAAAAACGCACGCCTCCTGGGCCGGCCAGCGTTTCTCTGAGTTAGACTAAAAGTATTCTCTGGTCTTCTGACCTCTCGCACGGCCGGTTTCATTACAGTACCAAAGCAAATACACAGGTTTTGGGGCGAGGAGTGTAGTAACAGAGGTGGAGCGTATGGGAGCTGAGGTACGTAAGTAACAGAGTATTTCAAATATTAACTGAAGTGACTACACAGATTTTCGTACATTTACTTCTGGTATTCAAAGTAGCCTCAGGAATTTTTCCGGCCTAGCCTGAAAAACAGCTTTACGAACCATTAATAGCTGGTTTAAGAGGTGAATGTACAAAAGGAATAAACACAACTCTAAATAACCTTCTCTTATCAAAGTTGGTAACTGATTGAGATAGCTCAGGGACAACTGATGCCGCTGAAGCGTTTCTGATCAGAAGGTTTTGACTCCTGATAGTGGCGGATTTTCGAAATCAGCTAGATAATCTTTAAGGTCTAATTCAGCTGCTGACTAGATAAGAATTCTTGCTATCGGATGCTCTGAGGTTTTCCGTGGTTTCTCCGATTTACACCAAGCCAATTCTATGTGCCAACACTAGGCAATTCTACACTACACTATTCCGTGTGCCAACATTGGCGTGCAGTACCCTGATAAACGAGCCACGGACCGCGCGCGATCTTTCCTTCCTCTTCCTCGTCCTAACCTCACATTACTTATACACACACTCATACGCACTACACTACCACACTTGTTGGAGATCGTTCGGGAGCTTCGCGTTTATCGCTGCGGGGGCGGCCCCCTTCCAGCGGAGAGACCTGAAGAGTATCAGACCGCTGATGGGCACAGAGGCGCCAGATGCCACCTCTCGCCATCTCTCGATCCGATGCCACTCAGACATCGACCCGGCTCCCGAGAGGCCAGCGTCAGCCGTAAGCCGTTGGTGCTTTTTGACGATGTACGGTTACAAATTAAGAGTGTAGCATCCATTTGTTGTTCCAGCCTAACTTACAACTCACTGACACAATTAATCCGATTACTTGAAAAATTGATAACTCGAATCAATATAATTGGATGGATGTCAAACCGCACGAACAAATGCACCAAAATCGTGCTACAATACGAGGGCTGTTCAAAATATACGCGGACTGACGCCATAAAACAAAATGTACTTTACTTACAAGTTAGATGTCTGGGTGCCCTTCAAAGTACTCTCCTCCCACATTTCACACACTTATCTCAACGGTGTTTTCACTTATTGAAACAGTCCTGGTAAGCTTCTTGCGTAATGTCCCTCAACTCCGTCGCATTTGTCATTATCTCAAGAATCGTCTCAAATCTTGTTCATTTCAAAACTCTTTTGAGTTTGGGGAGCAAGAAAAGTCACAAAAAGCAAGGTCAGATGAGTACGGAGGGTGGGGAAGAACAGTGATCGAGTGTTTGTCCAAAAAATCACGAGTTGTGGGGGCTGAATGAGCTTGAGCGTTGTCATGATGGAAAAATCAGTCGCCACACCACATTTCTGGCCTTCTGTGACGGATAGCATCCCTCGGACGTTTCAAAACTTCAATATAGTGATTTTGGTTCACTGTGGAGCCTTCTGGGAGATACTCGTGGTGAACACCACCCTCCGTATAAAAAACCTGTCAGCTTCACCTTGACCTCGGACCGAACTTGGAGAGCTTTTTTGTGTCAGGGAGACGTTTCACCCATCCACTGAGACGATTGGACCTTTGTTTCAACGTCATAACCATAAACGCATTATTCATTACCGACTAAGATATTTGACAAGGATCTTTCATCGTCTTCTGAACGATCAAGCAGTTCCTGACAAAGCTGGACACAACGATCCACTGTCATCAACACGTGGCACAAATTTCGCAGCAACGCGATGATCTTCAATTTCTCAGTCAAAATCTCGTGACAAGATTCAATTGATATCCCACACTCTTCAGCAAGCTCCCTGACAGTCAGACGTCGATTTTCTCTCACCAGGGTATTGATTTTGTCGACGTAGAAGGACGTCTAGAACGCTCGTCAACTTCAATGGACTGTCGACCATCTTTAACTCGTTCATGCCATTTGAAACATGCCCTTTACGTTTCATAGCAACATTTCCGTAAGCCGTGTCAAGTTTTCGTTTCAGATTTTCCTAGTTTAACACAAAATTAATAGGAATTCGTTGCTCTTTCAGGTCATTCGTTTTGAAATCTGATAAACGGAAAAGACACACTTCACTAAAAACCGCGTAATAAACAAATGAAGATATGAACAGTAGGGAAATGGCGTTATGATCAGTAGATCTGAGCAAACTTAGCGACATCAAGCGGATTTCCCTGGAACCAGCTGTGAAGACGCGCCATTCAAACAGTATGTTTTTAACACTGTATATTGCTCAAGTACAAAAATACAATATAGGTATAACACACGCAGAATACACCATTCATGGAAATATGGACTAATCTGAAAAAAATACAACGCAAAAAATAGCTTGAGTATGCAACAAAATAAAAACATTACACTATGAAATTTCTGAAAACAAAGTCTTATGCTAAGTGTACAAAAATTGCTCATAATAATATCTTCCCTAGCTAGATTTTCAGAATTATTAATAAACTAGACACATAAAATGGTAAATACCTTTACCTTTGAGCAAGAATAAACCTTGTAATCTTGTAACTCTTTGATTGTCAATTTTCTACATAATGTCTTTTTCAATGATCTCTCTTGTTCTCCAAAAATATTCCACTTGTTAATTACAATATATAATAAAAATATTAATAGTAATTACACCCTAATCAGGTTATCAAATATAATTTATGCCGTGTTTAACATTTTCAAATTGAATTATAATAGTTGTTCTTTCCTGTTCCTCGATTTTTTTAGTAGCATTAAGTCCAAACTATTGTTTCGTAATTTTAGTGGAGTCGCAATAACACCCCTTCGTTCTGCTTCGACATCGTGAGCCCCGGACACCGTCGCGCGTCGTTGGCACACCTTCCCCGGGCGAGCACGGAGTAAACAACGCTTCGTTTTCTACCACTAATCACTTTCAGAATATAAAAGAGGATATTTGCAACAATCCTACAAAACACGCTGGCTAACTAATCTACTACTTTCCAGAATCTGAAGCTTACTGAAGAAACAGTATCTGGAATAAACTCTAACGTGGTCATAATAAAATGTACTTTGCGCCTTTCTTCCCGCGAATTTTCATGGGGCAAAAGGTGCATCCGACGAGCATTGCCTTCCTAGCGACTTACGGCGGGTTCCTGCAACCATCTCTTCTTGTAATCTTGCGTTTTCTTCTCAACGTCTACAGTTCCAATTTTCTCGCCGCCATGATTGAAATTCGCCAGGGTAGAATATAGGATATGCAGCCTTTTGAGTGCAGTACCAAACATGTGGTGGATGCTCGCACCGGTTACTTGTTTCCCGATTGTCAGTTTAGACCCACATTCGTTTCTTATAATTTGTGTATTTTTCCAACGAATTTAGGTGACGATTCCAATGCCAAAAATCACCAGCTTACAAGTTCACATGTCGAAAATCTACAGAAAAATTATTCTTTATATAAACTGAGTTCGTGAAAAAGAATTCAACATCGAATATTTACCTCTTTTGGTGAGCTTTGGGGAATTAATTATAATCAAATTTAATCCGATTGAAAGGCTACAATCTAGTAAACGTTGAATTTCGCGACGGTACGACTTTGTGACTTGCCTCCCCTCCAGTAACAACCAGTAGAATATTAAATGTTGTTTTCGGCAGAGCGTCACGCTATCTACGTCGCTGCCCTTCGACGTATCGGTTTTTGTACCTCACTAGTCGCAGCATTAGTCATTCCTGCTTATACCTAACTAGTCATTCATGATGCTACGTGAGTTAGGTGCTGATGTCAGGAGTGGGCAATCACTCCACGAATTTCTTGTTATTTGACAGTACAGTGTTTTTGGTTTATTCGCGTATTTTTTATTTGAAAAAATATTACATTCTAACACAACTGCGAGAGCTTAGAGTCTCAAGCCATAATAATAAGAAAATGGATAAATCATTGAAATTCGGTCACCAACAGAACTACCAGGCCCAGTGTGCGACCTTACGCTCACATCGATTACCCGACATCTGTTTGGCACACACCCGACGTGTATTGTACCACCTACAAAAGGGTTAGAGATAAGATCGTATTGGCGGTAAATCAGAATGTATGCAATAACGCTTCGGGACCAGTCAGGAGCCCCAGATGTCAACGGATAAGCTTGCTCGGCGATAACTCGGCAAAACACTCGCATACCTGTTTTTGCTCTAACCATAAAGGTGCTGAGTTGCCATTGAATGCAGAATAACGTAAGGGGTTGCATTAAATTATGAACAGAGGGGAAAAAATTAAAAAAAGAAGTTAATACCGTTAAATTTAAAAGGGAATTTAATTTAAAAAAGAAGTTAAGTTCGTGGCCGTGGTGATTACGACAGCGAGCGGTGACGTTACCACCCTCAGGTTGGCGGTTAGTCCGCTCAGTGAATGACGCCACAGTGGCGCTGCATGCTGAGACTTTGGCCCCTGCAGCCGCGATCTCTCTCGTGCGTGGGAGTTCATTGAAGATCACTCTGAGGGCGCACGGAAATACGCTCGAACACATATTCAGTTTATTTTGCGATCGCGACAACTCACGTCTTTCCCGTGAAGAAGCCTAGGGTTTGATTCCTTTAATTACAGATCATTTTCATTTTTAATACACTTTACCCACCTAGATCTGGTCAGGGTGAACCTAAGAAATACGCAGTGTCATGAGAAATAGTTGGTGACACTCAAACCTCGGATGATAAAGTACCTGGCGGCCCGCTAGCCGGTGTTATTCACAGTTTTTGAGGCTCGGTGCGCTGGTAAAGCGTGGGCGGAAGGAAAGAGCTCCAAAAATGCGCCCGCACGCTGAAGAAGCTACACAAAAGCGTGTCCTATCCTCCGCCACTTCTCCTTTCTACGCTTCTTAGAGCTAGTCGCAGCATATTCATTAATTTCGCATTGGCGAATGCAGCAGGGGAGGCGAACACCCAATCATTTCACACCACGGTGACTTGCGATATTCATAGCCAGCGCCATGCAGTTAAAAGTTTATTCGCTGTTTTCAGTGAATTTCTACTGCATGGAAGAAAAATGTAGGTCGCAGGGGCAGGGGGAATTAAAACAGCGTGCCGTTTGGCCAATATATATATATATATATATATATATATATATATATATATATATATATATATATATATATATATTGTTCTATTCGGTTCGTATAGTGAACAGCAGCACCTGCGCTCTGAGAGCAGTGTGCGTGTGTGTCTGTGTTGCAGATGGCGTGCGTGGCGCGCGCGTCGGGGCTGGCGGCGGCGGTGGCGCCGGTGGTGGCGCTGATGCGGCCGCTGGGGCTGGCGCCGTACCGCGTGCGCGGGGGCCGGCTGCGGCGCTGGCGCGCGGCGCAGGCGTGGGGGTGCGCGCTGCTGCTGGCCATGGGGCCCGGCGCGGTGCTGCTGGCGCGCGCGCTGCTGGCCGCCGACGGCCCGCCGCCCTGCGCCTCGCTCGCCACGGCGCTCGACGTGGTGGCCTCGCTGTCCAACTACGCGCTGGCCGCGCTCGCCGTGCTGCTCGTCAACACGGCGCAACCGCCGCACATGGAGAGGGCGTTCGCGCTGCTCGAGGACGTGCACCAGGCGCTCTTTAGGGGCAACCCGCGCCCCTACTTCATCACCCGCCTCGTCTCCCTGGGGGAGGTCCTCACCTTCTTCGTAGGCGTCGCTATTTCAATCGCCTTCATCCTTTGTAATGCCAAACCCAACGACATGTATTCGTGGGTTCTAGACCTTATTTTACACGCTGTGGCAATCATACCTCGATGTACTGTTATACACTGTTGTAAATTAACGTTTCTCCTTTATTATTACCTCAAAGCAATGAACTCATCAGCATGTTTTAAGCAAGACACGTTGCCCATGCCTTATTCAACAGATACAAAACATACAAAAGAATACGATTCATCAATAAACTCTATTAGCAGTCAAAGCGTTAAACATGTAGCCGAGCAGGGACGGCCAGCGAGCGGACCAACGGCAAGCCTCGAAGAAATCCGTCAAGTCCAATTCAAACTTAGCACCATAACCGAGAAGATTTCTTTCATGTTCTATATTTTGATCACCGTGGAGACTATCTCGTGCGTGCTGAACTCGTCCATCATCGTGTTCACGTACATCGACCTGCGGCAGGGGCGGGCGGCGGGGGCGGGGGCGGGGCCGGCGGTGGGGGCGTCGCCGCTGTACCTGGCGTGGTGCCTGTCGCCGCACCTGGCGCGCATCGCGGCGCTGTCGGTGGCGGGCGAGCTGGCGTGTGCGCAGGCGCGGCGCACGGCGGCGCTGGTGCAGCGCGCGCTGCTGGGGGCGGGGGCGGGGCGGCGCCGGAAGGAGCTGGAGGCCTTCGCCGCGCAGCTCGCCGCCAGCACCGCGGAGCTGCGCGCCGCCGGCGGCCTGCGCGTCGACCTGGGGCTGCTGGGCGCCGCCGCCAGCGCCACGCTCTCCTACCTCATCATCATGCTGCAGTTCCGGCAGGGCCAGAGGGAGGACCCTCCTGCCAATGCCACTGCCGCAACTTTTATACTTCAGCAGTGACAACGAAGCATGACGCCACCTCGTTTAAACACAGCATCGCTTCGGGTTGATCAGGACACTAAGCGGTTCCCTCCAGTGGCCCTTGAGCACTGACCTCTCTTAAGAGATATTTGAAAAAAGACGACACAAAATTATTGAATTTGCCTTATTTTACGTGGCGAGACTCAGGCCATGAGGCCTGCTCTTCTGTCTGACCACGCAAATTTCGTTACACTCCTTTCACCAACCATGGGAGAAAGAAGGTATTACTTGGGCAACGAAACAGGCGATTTGAATTTAGCTCAGAGGCATCATTTAGGCTTCAGGATATTTTACATGCAGTAAATGAACTAACATGGGACAGCCGGCTTTACTTCCCCTCCGAAGGAAGGCGTACGAAGGATTTCTTCGCCCATGAAAATCCACGGCTTCGATCGGGTTTGAACCCGCAAACTTGGGTATAGCAGTCCAATAAGCTAACCGCTACACCATCGCCGCCGCGGTAGCAAACCGGAGGAGAGGACGCAGTCAAGCACCGAGTGGATCAATCGAGGCGTATTCTGCGGTAGTTTTGTCTTGCGGCACCGTGCATTGCAATCCAGGTGCGCCCGCGAACCCGCAGCCCGATAGTTCCATCGAGAGCTCACGGTTGGGATTGCTACATTAGTGTCAGGACATTGTCTGCGACACGTGCCATTGGTCGTAGACAGCTAACATCGTCAAGTATAACATGCCGACCTAGTATCGGTAAATCACTCTATCAGTAAACTAAAAACCGAACGTATGTAAAAGCGACAAGTGGCACTTTCATTACATAGTCAAGTATCAAACTTATAATAGGTGTTAAGAAACGTGAAAATGAGTGTGCATGCGTTGTTATTAAAGTAAAATGAGTTGGAGTTTAATAAATAGTCATGTAAATAGTCATCAGGCAATGCACTTTCAAAGTATTATAGTAATGTTAATGCCCGAACATTCTCACTTCATCTCCGACCCAGAGATGCGCAAATTCCCGAGATCTTTAAAATGGGAGCAACATGTTCAAAGCTAACATGTTATTGTGCGCTGTTAACAAAACGTGATCGCCTATTTTGAATTTATGTATTTTGCTTTTTGCTAAGTTATTCCTTCTTAATTTGCCTTATCTAAATTGTGCAAGATAATCTGACATCTGGATTCTGCAGTTAAATTGATTTGTGTAGTCAAATCAGGCAGTAGAAGAAATAAAAGACTTTTGTTTATTATAGAAAATTATTTACCGTGCCCAAGAGATTGCTTATTACACTTTTTCAAGAGAAAAAAAGGGTGTGATTTTGCTATATTTTATTATAAACAGCGCAAAAACAAGAGTAAATCGATGGAAAGTATTCAGTTTCAATAATAACAAAATGATACAGTTTTAGATCAGTGATGATGGGCTACACTAAACATTGACGCACAAGAATAAATTACTAACTTGGATGCTCGAATATGAGATTCACGCTCTCTTTCAGTCCATACCAACAAAAACACGCTGACAACTAAGTGCAGAGCGCGAGATACTTCAATCACGCTACGCAATAGAAACAGTTGAAATCAAAGGAGAGCGCGGTGCTTGCCCGTCGCTAAACGGTGGGCTAAAAGGTTTGCTGCTCAAAGGGAACCCCCGGAGAAGATGGTAAGACGGAAGACGGACCAGGTGTAATTATTGGCGAATAGAATATCATGTGGACACGTGAGTAATTTCCGTGAGTATTTAGTTAATTTACGAAAAGAATCCACGGATCGATAGTCAAGGAATAACTTAATAGAATGCTTGGGAGGTATTAACCAATTAGAAATGAGAATAAGTGCGAGGAAGAGATGAACCTGCGTAATAGAACTAAACAGAAACGGAATGAGGTACTGTACTGTGCATCGTGTGCGACAAGAATAGATCGTATTATACACAGACGGGCAGAATAGGTTCTGACTCGGTGACGACTGGATAGTGATGGAAAGTTTTCCGAGATAGCAATATTGTTGATGGTAGAAATATTGTCAGACGACAAAGAATAAACCAGGTATGGAAAAGAATAAAATGCCACGAGATGATTGCACTAAGCTGGAAATGGAAATATAGAACGGAGGCGAGAGCGACGGCCAAGTAGACTGAGAACTCCACGAACAGCAAAGTTATTAAATGGGACTTATAAATCTCAATAATGTAAGAAGACCCAGCTTTGGAACAAATATAAATAAATTTTCAATAATAATAATAATAAGCAATAATAGATAATAGCCTTGCATACAAGGGAAGAGTAGTAAAGCCACTAATTAAATTAAAAAGCCCAAAATTCATAAATCTCTAATATCAAGAACCTTGGTGTTCATTGGGCCTCAAATATATAATCAATTACCATTAGCTCTGAAAATTAGAAGTCCTTGAATATTCTCAAACACAAGATAAAGATTTGGATTTTAAAACATGATGATAATGATACAAACAAGTTAACTGAAATATTGCAATGAAAACTTTTTTCCTGTATAAATTCAATTATGTAAATATATATTTTGTCTAAGTAAATATACCTATAGCATATCTGTAAATCTTCACTTATTGTATGATTTAAAGATAGATTTTTTATTTTGTATGTTCACAAAAGCTTATATTGTAAATGTTAAAAAATAAGAATATTGTAAAAAAACATGCCCCACATAAAAAATACTACGTAGAAGTAGGCAGATAATAAATTATAAATTCAGTATTGCTAACCATCACAACTGGTTATCGATGGTTAGTAATTCCAAGAAATAACAATGTACATTATCTCTGTAAAACAAGTTGGGAATAAATATAATAATAATAATAATAATAATAATAATAATAATAATAATTATTATTATTATTATTATTATTATTATTATTATTATTATTATTATTATTATTATTATTATAGAGTAATGGGGAATATTATATACCGACAGGGTTTTTCTTGTTAATGTTCTTGTGAATGGTATAAATGCCACGTATGTTTCTTTCTTTTGTTTGTGTGAATCAGAACCAGAAATTACAAAGTTACTTGGTTTTTGAAACATATTATTATTAGCCATGATAAGAAAAATTTTTGAATCCCAAATAAAGAAGTAAAAATTTCTTACGTAAAAGTTCGTAGCCGAAAATCTGTATAGACGATCTTGTCAAACCCACAAACAAATTTTATCGGGACAGATCGACCTCAGTATACAAATAGGGCAATTGTCATGATAAAAATAGTTAAATGGAATATCGAAGAATAAAGGTAGTGTATTAGTGATAAAATTGCTGAGTAGTACGAAGAAAATCCGTCAGAAAAGGGAATAAAATAATAGAGCCTTCAAAATAGGGGTAAACTGTGCACTTTTGTTTGGTTTTCTTTAATTGATTCATATCATGATAGGCAGAATATTTAATATTTATAATGCCTTTTCCGCTTCCGGTCCTGTTTGTCATCATCCCCGGCGCCTAAGCCATTTATTTATTTATTTAGTCAAAAACTGTATGTGACGTATGGGGGAGAAAATCATCTGCGCACGCTTTCTTGAGTTTCAGATAGTTTTCTCCAAAACTGATTTTCCCCGATTGATTTGGACGAACTGAAGACTCTGTGTCTTTGAAGTGGACATTTAGATTTTTGTGTATATTTACAGGAAGCCACAACATTTAAACATTTCCTCAAATATGAATTCAATTTTTTTAATTAAACGTCCTCGGAAAGCGTAAACCTAATAAATGTATACGTTACCATATTACATACACTATGCGTGATGATTTTCAATTACGCTTTCTCTTCCATTTGCCTACAAGAACTCAAAAACTCCATATTTTGAATACAAACGACTAAGAAAATTTCCCATTACCCATTTTATTTAACTGAATTCAAGAGAATATGGATAAGCCCGTCACTACTTCAAACTGGATGAGAATTGGAAAAAAACTTGTGTTGCCAAAAAATGGCAGTTTTTCTCGCATAAATAATTTTCCTATTATTTTGAATCGGTGCTACCATTATTTCTTCGTCCCATCCTCTTCTCAACTTCTATCTATCGGCACCAAAAAGACCTTTCAGGGCCTCCCGCGGTCCCTGTCCGAATAAAACATTTAATAAAAAATGTATAGCCTTTTGAGAAATTGAAAATCCTACGCCCAAAGGAGAATTCAATCCAGATTTCCCAATAATAAATTCAGACCACCTTAATTCCACTTATAACCCAATGACCTTAATTTCTAACCTCCTACCAGTCCTCCAACTCACCCCAACCACATAATATGTGCATTGGAATTGAGAACTCCAGATGGAGTGACCTCACTCTTATTAAGGCTAATGATAAGTTAGCTATGTACTATTAACATCAAAACACTCTTGTAAAGCGCTCAAACGCTGTGTAAGAAAATTGTTCAATAAAAAAAGGAGAAAATTTGAGAATGATTTTAAAGTTGAATATAAAGTACCTTCAACATCAAAATATTCGTTTCTATTTCTCAGTCTCCTCGGATTAGTTAAGATCGTTGTGGTTGGTGAAAATGTTTCATGAAAATGGGCCGAGTGGTTAACGCTCCAGACGTGCAAATAGGTGTTTTGCCGTCAGCTAATTTTTCGGTATTAGTTCTCACAAAACGTGAATTCTGAGTACACAACGTATGAGTGCAAGTAATTTACTACATGTGAAAACAAAATTTATCAACCTTTTTCCGGTATCATGGTTCCACAGTCCCAGTTTTTCTGTCCCAAAATCACGTTACAATACTTTTTCTACACTACGTAAGTTGTATACGTGAAAATAAAAATAAAATGAATATATATGATTTTTCAGTATTGTCTATAGCGAGTAGTTACAATAGTTACCTATCTATAACACTATTAAAATGAACACTTAAAAACAGGAAACCTTTTAAAAACAATTAAACGATGATATTAAGTAGAAAAATTGCAGAATTTCCTTCTGCCATTCTAAGAAGAGTATTCTAAATGCAACTGAATAATGAAACTAAAGGTGAGTGTAAAAAACAATCACTTTAAAAAATGACGTTAATTTTTAATGAGGGTGTTTATATTGGTTGTAAACTATGCTGACACTGATGTTATCAATATTATTTATTCAATTGTTTTAATTTTATTTGCTTCATAGTCGTCACGATTTTGAACACAATGTTTCATTATGAACATCGAAATGTACCCACTGTTATTCAGAATAATAAATAAACATATAGTGATTTTAATATAAGTTATTGTTTAATTATGTCCAACATTAGGTATATTGCTATCTTTCAGCAATTCTCACAAAGCGCATAATTCCAAATGTCCAAGCATTGTTGATTAAGTTATTATTCTCATCACATTACTGCTGAAATTATTTCTATTTAAATAAATGCTTACAATAATTAAATGAAACGCTTATTTGACCTATAATTTCATTGTAGCCTGAATCCAAATATTGTTGTTTATTTTACGCTTGATGTCTTGAAGAGATAACAGGTGAGTTTCAGGCTATGTTCTTTCCCCTCCCTCGTCATTTCACTTAGAGAAATTAAAATCGATCGGAGAGAGAATACCTTATGGGTCAACGTCAAGAAAACGTGAAATAGAATCCACTAGGAGGAGTTCAATAATAGTGAGAACGAGATAACACCATGGTAGAGGTGCGAGACAAAAGGCGTTTTGATTGAAATCCATACAGCATCGTCCAAGTATGCAAAAAAGTAAGATGTAACAATAAAGACAAGATTTTTCATACACGTCAAATCGTTTCTTTTTTCTAAATAAAACAATCTGCAGAGTCACAGAGTTCGTGTACACAATATTTTCACGATTTCATGAACCTTTATCCAAATGCATCCAGAACTCTCTCAAGGGGTAATGATTCTGCTCTAGGGGGAATGCAAGAAATCGACTTCCGAATACCTACAATGTTGCCAATTGGTGCAAAAACAAGTTTCAGCAAGCTGCTAATACATACCTCATCAGCGCTAAAGATTTAAAAAGTTGCAATTTTTCTCAAAAACTTGTGTTTTTTGCAATAAAACTACACTGTTTTACGTAGGAATGTGTTCTTCTTTAGTGTCGTATAGAATGATTATAACTTCAATTTATATTACAAGTTGTTACATTACAAGTTTGAGCAACGTACTACATATCGGCAGATGGGTTTTCAGCGTACACAGAAATTCTCGTTTATTTGATAATTCAGAAAAATACTTTTCTATTCTTTTTGGAGTTATTTAGCAACATCTAGTTCAAATAATATGGTTTTTAATTATTATTTGCAACAGGTGGGTGAACTGAATTGGAAGGAAGAAATAAAATATTGGCATATGAATCAATTATTTATTATACATTTTTATCTGAAACTTTGCGAACAATATTTTTGCACTAATTTGTAAGTATGTTGGGATTAACGTCAATGATAAGGCAGCTGCATGAAGTCGATTTCATACAAATGGCTTACTCTGCATTGCACCTCCTAGTGTTAACTTATATGGCTGTGGATGTATATGGCCGTGGCTTTTTGCTGTACGCATACCGAAAAGTAATACTTTCCAATCAATTAAACGTGAGGGCAAATACTACTTTCCATTCATGTGTGTTCACATTCCATTCCATTCATCTAATTTTTTTGCGAATAAAATTGATTAGTCCAGTTATTTAAAATAAAGTTTTATGATTATACTATTAAGTTTCAAAAAACTGTAAATTTTATAAATAATGTATAACTAAAAGCAGATTTTAAATTTTGAATGAATAATCTATTACTAGTGATGGCTACCATTTGCTGGAAAAGTCAAGCTACGTGAGACATCTTGAAACTGGGAGATCTTAAAATTTGGAGAAATAAGGATGCTCGAGGAAAATTAGAGAAATGTGGGCTATAGCTGTAGAACATTTATACTTATTCAACCTGTGTGAAATAAACCCTCAAAACATTGTTTCATATCGTTCAGTGTACAGTTTCGAAGACATGAAATGACGAAGGAATACAAATTATGAAAGAATATAATCATTATTTCCTGCGAAAACCGCGTTGAACATATTTCTGAAATAGTAATTAAAATATTTCATATTTACCACGATCTGTATATATAGGGAAATATGGTAAAGAGATCCTGGTGTTCATCTTACCATAAAACGTAATATAGTACATACAATTATAATCAATGATTTTTTGTGAAATTACACGTCAGACGATTGCTGGACATGGCAAAGCGACATATAGATTATAGATTTTATAGATTTATTACTAATTCTGCAAATAAGTTCCAGACATCACTAATCTTTCCATTTGAAACACTCACACTCACACTCACACACTCATACACTCATACACTCATACACTCATACACTCATACACTCACACACACTCGCACACACACTCACACTCACTCACACACTCCCACACTCACACATTCACACACACTCTCTCTCTCTCTTTCTCCCCTCTTTCTAAACCCCCTTTATTTACATACACATACACTTACCCGCACTCCACTATTGCACTTACCGGGAGACCAATTGGGAGCTTAGAGCTTGTTCGAGCTGTGCCAGTGTCCCGCTGGTGGGAGATACCTGGATGGGAGGAGAAAAAGCCGCAAGCCGATGTAGGTCGTCGCCGGATCTCACCAGCCAGCGGGGAGAAGATCACCGCCATCTCCCATGATGAAAACAATCACTAAACTTATGGGACTAATGATCTTAGCAGTTGACGCGTCCGAAATCACTAATCAACCAATTATATCAAGTCATTATTTAAAAATTGCGGGCATCAGATCGTTATAAATTCGTAATCAATAAAATAACGAAATCTTTCAAAAACACAAATTCAACGAGTGTCTTACCATCAACTTTAAAATACAACTTTTTAAATAAATAGCCGGGGCGGTGGCTGCTCTCATGCGCTCCCAAGCGCATCTCGTTAGCGATCGAAAGAGCAGGCAACCGACAGATGAATGGATATTGGTAAAGGTAGAAAAGGCTGGAAGGCTAAATTTGCAATTTTTGAAAATTCAGAGAGTTCAACAATGGTGATATCTGCACCATTGTTTTAAGCGTTCCTTTTTCAATCTGGGGAAAAATGTAGAAACAATTTGGAACGGTTTTTGAGAAAATATTGAGAAATATAATTTTTATAAATTGAATTAATTTCAAGCGCAAATTATGCTAAAACGACTCGTGTTTTTATAATATGTACAGAACCTTTTTAAAGCGCTGATTTTTTGGAATAGGATTTGTTTAGGGCAAAAATCTCGATCATCTACTGTGTAGTTTTTAAATGTTAAATGTTCGCTATTTTCGAAAAAAACAAACTTGTTTCTCAGGAGTTCCAAACCTTAAATTTGGCTTAACACTAAGTGTCAGAATCGAATACTATCCACTGAAGAATGGCTCGACAAATTTTCTGTTTTTATAGACACGAACTACTGGAACGAACAGAAATCATAGTGCACGTGCATCATAGTGATGCACGAACAGAAATCATAGTGATCATGCCCGATAAAATTATTATAAAACTGCTTGAAGAGTTTGTTAGCTACAACACTGCAAAGTCGTATGCCTTTGTGTCAGGCCTTAAATTTCTCCTCCGACTTCACTGTCCTAATATGATCCTGCTTTTAAGCTCAGAATTAACAATGAACTGGTGCAACAGAAAAAAATATAATTAATGCAGTAATCCCTCATCATTCGTGAGAGTTCGGTTACCAAAAAACATCGCAAATGTTAAATCTGCGAATGTTGAATCAATCTCCTAATGAAGAAAGATGGTTTAGGTTCATGGATATAGAAAATCTATTTCTAAAAGAAAGAAAATATCCGAAACAATTGCAATATAACTGATTACGTGAGCACTACAACTAATAGAATTCACAATTAACATCCCACAGTGATGAAGTAAAATTTTAATTGATGGTTATTTCAAAGTTGACAGTGATGATTTTCGTTTTCATCAACCTCCTTATTGTTCTAATTTTCAAATATGGAAGAGTTGCTCCTTTTATTCCTCTCTTAAACGTCGAAGAAATGTCGATGTTCGGATTGCATTCGAATGCCCTTTACACCAGAGCCTGTTGGAGTTTTAGAACGCCATTAACAGTTTTGACAGTGAAGTTGCTCCAAGACGCAGTTTTGCTTCCGTTATTCCATCACTACGATCAAGGTGATTTTCTTCCCTGGTGATTTCTGGAAGCTCCTCTTCAATTAGGTCATTATCATCAGAGTTGCAAAGATCCTGAATGGCTTTTCCGTTCATGTCATCAAAGATCTGAGGGCTACCTCCAACTTTGCCGCAACTAAATTGAATTACTTTACACTTTGACTTTTTTGCAGAGTTCTGGTGTCTGCCGAGTTCGGTTCTTAAATGACGGTGATGAAGCAACGATATCCGATAACTTTCAAGAAAAATGTACTACCGAATGACACGTTCGCGAATGCTGAAGAGTGAATGTTAAAACTGGTAGCATTTCCCTAATCGCGAATGTACGATACTCGCAAATAACGAATTCGCGGAAGTTGAGTGATTACTGTACTGTAATTATGGAAACTTATTCTCAGATCTATAAAGCAGAGATAAATTTATCCTTAGCATGAATCCCTAACAAAATCGAATCTCTGTTAAAAATTAAAGACGTTAGTAAAGCAATCTCTTCAATTGACTTAAAAATGACTTCCAATGTACAAAATGTATCATGTACTATTGAAGATATTTTGGAATATATTGATAAAGAAATGAAAAATAAATTGAACTATAACTGGAGAGATTTCAAAGCCAGCATATTGCACAGAACAGATTATTTTAAGAATATTAAAGAAAGTAATACTTCATCTTAAATAGAAATGTTCAATGAATAGTTTGGAGCCGTTTAAAAAAATGGTGTTTAAGCGATACCATAAATGCGAAATTTGTAGCTCATATCCCCAGAAATTTTTTGAGTTTTCGAAAACCTTCATTAGAAGAAATTTGAGGTGCTTTAACTCACAAATGCAATTGTGTTTACAAATCGCTGGAATATTAACGGCATGAGAGATAATTCAAAAAAAGACATTTAAGTTATTATAGATGGGTGTGGGTTGTAGGACGGGGTCTAAGAAACCTTTCAAAAATATTTTTGTTAGAATTATAAAGTGACTGCGCATATGTCATTTGATCAAAGGGAACATTTTGCCATATTATCCGGGGATACCTTTCATAAAAATAACAATATATTGTAAAATACCAGAATTATATTAAACTTGTGTACTATTGGTTGTATGTCAGTAACACTTAACAACTATTTTTGTGAAATGAATCGACAGATGATGTAAAGAGCTTGGGGGCTTCTAGGAGAAGTGAGTAAACGAAGTGCATTTTTAAAACAATGAGCTGGGTACCGCATGAAGTTATGAAAAGTTTACAGTTGTCGCGCCTGAGCGGCTTCTATGGGAGTCTCTTCATTAGCAAAAACGCGCGAGGGTGGGGGGGGGGGGCGTGCAGGAGCAGCGGCGGCCGCGATCTGGCCCTCTGCGCCGTCCACCGGCGCTCCACAAGGCGCCACGCGGCGGGGGAGGAGGGAGCCAAGCAAGAGGCTTTGCTCAGCAAGGACGTTCCTGCAGCTGTCGAGGAAGAACTTCCGGGCACAGGTACACCGGCAGAATTAAATACGTACGTACATACGAAATGAGCTCGAATAAATAAATAAATAACATTTCATACAGTTTAGTTTCAAAATACCTTAGCTTACTCTTTGATTTTATGAAGTGATTGCGCAATTTGACATAATTATTCCGATGTTCTACTTTAATTAGAGACAATTAGGTAGTGGAAGAAGTATTCAATCAATTTAAACTATTTATTGGAAAACAACCTTTGGAAGAAAGTTGTTCGTCATCAGGCATTAATTAAAAAATAATGCTGAGAGCCATAAGATGTATGGCCTCTTAACCAGCAGAGAACATGTTCTTCATCACATCTTGTTCGGACTACGAACTGATGCACTACGCATGCCTACCCCAGTCACGTGTCAAAGCGCTACACATCGAACAGTCTGATGGTGAACAACTATCCTTCCAACCTGTCCTTCCATAATATAAGGAGATCATCGTAATAATTTACTCATTCTATCTGGTCATAAGAATACAGGAGTAAGACAAAATGAACAACGATCAATGGAGTATTTGTCCTTTTTGTGTTGTTCTCTTTGCTCTTTCAAAACAAAAGGGTTAGAGAGTAATGTGAGAAGCAAGTGTACCTCGACGAGGTTTTGCTTTAATTCGTTCACGAGAAAACCCAAGACGGGATGCAATCGGGTTGTCACCTCGCAAAAGCGCGAGCTCTGTGGTGCAATAGGGTGCAAGAGGCTAGGAAGTTGTTGGCCTGGGGTGCAATCGGCGCACGGCCCACGGGTGAATCATTCGCAGCTCCACCAATAGCCACGGCCTCCTACTCGGGAGAGGTTGGGAAGGGCGGGTTCCGGGCCCGACGCCACGAGAATACTAAGGAGAGGAGCAGACGCGAGGCGGGGCGCCACTGGGAACACTAGAGCGGGGACGTGTTTGATTGATTGATTGATTGATTGACTGATTTTTTCCTGTTTCCGGGCGCGTCAACTGCTTCGGTCATTAGTTCCGTTAGTGTAGTGCATGTTTTTTCTCCGGAGATGGCGGTGATCTTCCCCCGCTGGATGATGAGATCCGGCGGCGACCTACCGTCGGCTAGTGAGGTCTCCTCCTAACGAGGACTCTCCTACCAACGGGGCACCGCCCCAGCCGGGACAAGCTCTAAGCTCCCGACCGGTCTCCCGGAATATGTAGTAGTGTAGTGCATGTTAGTGTAAGTGTGTGTAAGCAAGGAGTGAGGATAGGACAGAGAAGAGGAAGGAAAGATCGCGCGCGGTCCTTAGCCCGTTTGTTAGGGTACTGCTCCGGCATTCGCCTGGTGTTGATCGGAGAAACCACGGAAAACTAGCGATCAGAGCAGCCGGCCTCTAGAATTCTCCTCCAGACAGCGAGTGAATTCGACCTAGCTGAAAAGCTAGTGTCGAAAATCCTGCCGCCGTGGGGAGTGGGAACCTAGGACCTCCCGGTCAGAGGCGCTGCAGTGACATCAATTGATACACTGAGCTAATGCTCCCGGCGCGGGGACGCGTTGCTAACGGGGGAAGCTGGACACCGAGACAATGGCGCGGCTTGTGAAGCTTTCGGCTTGAAACATCCGCCGCCTTTCACGCACAGTCTTCGGCCTCGTATAACGCCCACGCATGGGGCGTGTGTGGCGGCTGCCGAAAGACACCGTTTCCGATGGCTTCTCAAACAAAAACTGAGCATGTGTTTAGGCAGGGCAGCCCACGCAGTTGCCTGATGAACTTTTTCTAGGGAATGGTAACTCTAGTGCTACAGTAACGGTCATCCATGACAAAAGCGGAAGTGAGCACTGTTATTGCAAACGTAGGACTTGACTGGCACACAAAATTACATTCTGTTGTGTCCTAGATTATGTTAAGGCGTACCGTATACGCATTAAAATTTATTTAACTAACGTTTTTATTCAAAATTTTGAATTGAAGCGTTCGGGCGAATAACGGTCTACGTTTCGATTTATGAATTTTACAGGCTAAGAAGAAAGGATCAATTTTACTTCCTCACATGAATTTCACTAGCAGAGTGGCTCCCACCGTTACCATGAATATGTTTTGTTTGTTATAACATATTACAGTACACATACAAGCTATACAAGACCATCAACATCATTAATTTATAACATGTTTTGCCAATATTCTAACATAGACTTTTATTCGGCCCAACGCAATGGTTCAATTGTTCACAAAACCCGAAAATGTACAAAAAATTATTTTAATTCCCAAATAGTTTCATGTTATAACTGTGGTTATTTGATTAACCAATGAGCGGTGGCGAATGTGTGTTTTGATCCCGACACCGTTACAAATCTGCGTATATCAGAGACCTGGCCACCTCAGAAGCTTTCTATGTCAAATTTATCTACAAATTGTGACTTTTAGCAGTCAGGGTTACTCTTGATTGTTTGCTGATTCCGGATGTGTCAACTCCTAAGATCATTAGTCCCGTAAGTGAAGTGCGCGATTTATCGCGGAATATGGCGGTGACATTTCCCCGCTAGATGGCGAGATTCGACACCAACCTAATCGTTCGCTTGAGGGGTTTTCTCTAACCATGAATCTCCCACCAACGCGACATTACCGCAGATGGGTCAAGCTCTAAACTCCCGACCGGTCTCCCGGCATGTGTGGTAGTGTAGTGCATGTTAGTGTGATTGTAAGGGGTGAGGATAGGACAAGGACGAAGAAGGATAGATCGCACACAGTTAGTGGCCCGTTTGTTAGGATTCTGGTGCGGCATTCGCCGGCGTTGATCGGATAAACCACGGAAAATACAGATCAGAGCAGTAGTCCGCCAGGTTTCTCCTTCAGACAGCGGCTGAATTCGACCTAGCTGTCTGCATAGTATCGAAAATCCTGCCACCGTCGGGAGTTGAACCCATGGACCTCCCGGGCAGAGGCACCGCAGTGACATGAATTGATGCCCTGAACCACCTAAGCCTGTCGGGTCTGAGTTACGCAATTGCCAGAGATTATTTCCTCCCCGTGTCCTTTTCATCCAGCGTGACACCTCTGGTGTGCAATTAAGTGTTGAGTAGTCTGCTCGCTGACTGCCCGCCCGCAGTACGCGAACTGAGTTGCCAAAATGGACTATAACGGAAGGAATACATGTGTGATTGTTGACAGATAAAGTATTCAAGTAAGAAACTAAAGAAATCGTGGTTGGTGATGATAGGGAATTTGAAGACCACTTTCCGGAAAGAAAATATGAAAGAGAGAAGGAGACCGAAGAACATTTTTTGTCATCAATTAATGCGATAGACCGTTATTCGATCCAACGTTTCAATTGTTGATTATATCCAAAGGTGATCATAAAATGATTTTAATTGACAAATAATTTCGTGTGATCTCTCTGGTTATTTTATTTAAGTTCAAAAAAGTAAATGACTGTGAATAAAGAAGAATTTGTGATGTACTATCTTTTAAAGTCATTATATGTCCCGAAAAGGGCAAATGGCATCAGCGCCGTTAGATCTCGGGGTTCTTAGCCAGTAAGTTACCCAACCAGGAACTCGCGATGTCTCGAATTCGCTTAACCTCCGTTATTTCACGTGGTTAACGAATTCGACTAACAACGCCGGTTTCACGGTCGTGGCCTTTCAGTAGAACTATCGCAGCATTCGTCTGGATTCCGTGGTAAACTACGGAAACCCCGATCACAATGGCCAGCACGGGGAAGGAACCCGGGCCTCCCGTATCCAAGTCCCTCTACGCCCTGAGCCATTTCGCTCGGTAGTGTATTATTAGTGATGTCAAATAATGACCGTACAATGTAATTTCACCCTAGAAAATCAAATAATAACCCACCAATATTGAAATAAATTGCTTCATTTGGTTGAACTCATTCCAAAGTTTCCTTTGTGAAATAAAACCACTCCGCATGTGCATTAAGTTCTGAAGCAATGAGGCAGGCAGTGCGTCGCTGCGCTGTGTCGGCAGGGCGAGCGATGTCGCTGTGGGCCCCGCGCGACCTGGCGTCGGCCGCCGCGCCCATGGTGCTGGCGTCCAAGGCCTTCGGGCTGGCGCCCTACCGCTACGAGGCGCGCGCCGTGGCGGGCGCGGGGGCGGGGCAGCGCTTGGCCGTGTCACGCGCCGCGCAGGTCTACGGCTGCCTCCTCTTCGCCACGCAGCTGCTGGCACTCGGCTTCTACTTCGCCTACACGCCCAAGGTACAGCCCTCCCCCCTCCTCCTCAAAAAATTCCACTTCAATCTATTTCCTCCAATGATGAACCTCCTTACATTTGAGATGTTTCACATAGCGATTCTATCAGTATACATGTAACAGAACATTTACAATATTTACCATAGACCGAAGATGAGTTATTTTAGATGAAAAAACACATCAGAGTTATTTTTTTTTTGAATTTTTTAATTACGTCGCACCTGTATGTCATAAGAAGTTTGTGCGCATTTACAAGACTAGAAACGCTTTTATAAATTCGGGAGGTCATTTGAGACAAGCGATCGTCGGGTTATGGTAATACGCACTCCAATATCGTGGATTTACAAATTTGAATATATTTTCTCCGTTTTTATCCGAAAAAAGTCAATGTTTTTCTTGATAATTCATAAAAATATTATCAGCGTTTTGACTCACGTTAAGCACAAACTTTCAGAAGTCGCAGAAGAGAAATTGTCAATAAAATGTTGTGCACTAACAAAGTATTTTTCAGCAAACGGACATGAAATATACTTCATTTAATCGAGGAGAAGATGGTGCACTTTTTTCTATCTGAAAAGACTCACCTATAAAATTAACAACAAATTATAAGGTTTCGGTATACGTTGCATTTCCAAGAATTCGACGATTGATTTACAATTATTCCGTCTTAGCAATAATATTTATCATACAGCGCCATTCAAATTTGTTTTCACCCTGATCGAATTTCAAAATCACGATGTTTTATTAGTTTTTCGAATGATTACAAGTGATTTTAGCGTGCGTGTGTGTCAGGTGGACTGCGACCCCGAGACGAGCGCGGTGGTGTCGTTCGTGGAGGACGCCTTCATGATCATCTTCTTCCTGCTGGGCGCCATCGAACTGCTCTTCGCCAACACCCTGCTGCCCAACAGCATGACGCAGCTGCTGGCGGACCTCGAGGAGATCCACCAGATCCTGCTCGGCCAGAACAAGAAGTCCTACGTCTACATCTACTTCACGGGCTGCATGCAGGGGGTCGCCATCGTCGCAGGCCTGCTCGTCATGATCGCGGGCGATTTGAAATATTCCTTCTGCAACGCCTACGCGTCCATTGCCTACTTCATGATAGTCATATCGTACACGACCACGTGTTTAACAATGACACAGTACATCAACCTCACGCTTCTCCTGTATTTCTCGTTCAAGAAAATCAATCAGTTGTCGGTGTTTGCTGAGAACAACGACTCGAAACTCACCACGCTGGCGTCGGACCCAGAGAAGCCCCCGCCGATTAGCCTCATCCAGCTGTCGGCGAGCCACAAGGAGCGCCTGTGCGAGCACCTCATCCTGCGCAGCATCCGCAAGGTGCACTTCGCGCTGTGCGCCGCCATCGAGAGGATCAACGCCATGTTCTCGCTGCTGGTGGCGTTCGAGACGCTGTCCTTCGTGTTCACCATCGCCACGCTCATGTTCTACGTGGTGCTGTACTTCGACGCGGAGAACAAGACGAGCGACATCTGGCTGTGGCTGCTGCGCCCGCTCACGTGGACGGCGCCCATCGTGTGGAAGGTGGTGGGCGTGTCGGTGGCGGGCGAGCTGGCGTCTGCGCAGGCGCGGCGCACGGCGGCGCTGGTGCAGCGCGCGCTGCTGTGGGGCAAGGCGGGCGTGGCGGCGGGGGCGGGCGCGAGCGCGGGGGCGGGGTCGCGACAGCGGGAGCTTGAGGGCTTCGCCGCGCAGCTCGCCGCCAGCAGCACAGAGCTCCGCGTCGCGGGCGGCCTGCGCGTCGACCTGGGGCTGCTGGGCGCCGCCGCCAGCGCCACCGTCTTCTACATCATCGTCATGCTGCAGTTTTACAAAACTGAGTTCACTGGCCTACCCACCAATTGCACGGCGTGCACCTGCAAGGAAATTGTTTAAAGGAACTCACTCCGTGAAAGGAATTGTTTAATCTCACTACGTGTTCGTCCTGATGAAAACTCTGTCGCCTTGGAGGAAATTGATCCTTTTTGGAAACAAAAAGTTGAAGTTATCAGCAGATAACCTAGAAAATTATTCCATATATGTATATTAAAAACTAGTTCTTTTGTTAGTTTAGTAAATGAAATGAGTATATTGTAGGTGACATGTTCACAAAATACAAATACAAAGACGAACATTTATCAAGTACTTAAGAGTGTTCCCTGTAAACTTCTCTTTATCAGTTTATTAATTTAATTAACATTTCAATAGCAATAGAAATGCATTGAATATCTTCTTTACACTCCTAATCAACTCAAAATTTAAAGTAATTAGTACGACAATACTTTCACGCGTACACTCTATGCTACATGAATCGAGAATGTACTCCACAAATTATTTAAATTCATCACAAAGTCATGTGGTATATTGAAAAATTGGACTGTTTTTTTTTTAATAAAAGTATATGAAAAAACATAAAAGCAAATAAATACGCGTATTAATTATTTAATCAAAGTCTGTCTCTACATTGTGTTGAACGTCCAAAACCTACTTTACACAAAACCTCAAGGTTATTTTCCATTTTTTCTCAAAAATCACTTCAAATTTTGGAAAATTTTATTTACGGCTAGGGCAAAATAGGCTTACAAAAATAATTCAAGTGGGAGTTTCCTCGTAATATCTTAATTTTCCCAAATTGCAGGCGTTTAAAATTCTTTCGGGTCGGCGACTTCCCACAATTATAATATTGAAGATAGATATTTTTCTTCTTAATGAAATTTGTTCTCCTGTCTCCTCTGAAAATGAGCTAAAGATTGAGCATTTATAGAAACATTTGAACGATACGTTTCTCAATGCGGCCCCAACTAATTCTTCAAATTTTGGTACGGATTGTGCTATATGTACTGAAATACAAAATATAAACAACATTTTGATGTATTCTTTTACTTATTGTCTTAGTTTCTTAGGAGAGAAAGCATTGTAAACATACTCCGAAAACTAACGATTTTTCTAAATGGATGAATGTGGGTATGCACTAGAGCAATGAACTCCAATTGATGACCGATTTTCATAAAAATTGGCACATCTACGTGCTTTTTCGCGGAGAAAGTTTTTACGCTATTAATTTTATCGTAACTCCACTAGATGGCGCTGCTGCATAAGACGGCGCTTCAGTTAAATGCAATTCCCAACCCACCTGGGAACCCAGCTGCATTGTTGCTCGAGTTTCTGTGTGACGCGCAGCAACGTCGACCAGACCAGGAGGAGCGAACAGCATAAATGGAGAGAGGAGGTAAAGAGATGAAACAGGAGAGAGGGAAAGAGAGAAGGGGAAAAGAGGGGGAAAATGAGAGGAGAAAATAGAGGGTAAAGAGAGCGGAGAACAGAGAGTGACGAAGAGAGATGAAAAAAGCGAGGGGGAAAGAAAGGAGGTAGAGAGAAGGGAAAAGAGATAGAGAAAGGGGAGAGGGGAAATATGGAGAGGAAAGAGAGAAGGAAAAAGAGGTGTGCGAAAAGAGCGAGAGTATGGTGAAAAGAACGAGTGAGAAAAGAGAGAGGGGAAAGGAGAGAGGAAAACAGATGGAAAATGGAGGAGGAAACAGGGGAAAAGAGAGGTGGAAGAGAGAGGGGGAAATAGATGGGATAAAGAGAAATAGAGAAAAAAAACTAAGGAAAAGACGAGGAAAAGAGAAAAGGGAAAAAGGAGACGAGGAAAGAGAGAAGAGCAGAGAGAAAAGAGAGGGGAAAGAGAGGGTGGAAAGAGAGTGAAAAAGAGCATTTTCAGAAACACTCAAACATTATGTCAAGAACTGGTCCAATTTTTTCAATGAAAATATTCATATAAAACCATGGAGACCATCACTCTTCTATAATATTCTTGATGTAATATTTCAAATTTTCTATTAGGGAACCGAAAAAATTACGAAATATGAAAAGTTTTTTCAAGTATAGATAGGTTGCAGCTGGGAAGAAGGTGAGTCAATACCGAAAGCGCGATCTAGACTAAAGAGATTAGAAAACAAATTAGTGCAAGAAAACATATACCATTTTGTTCGGCACCTAAAATTCTGTATATGAACCACATACGACCTTAATTATTACTGAGAAAATAGGTAAGATGCGACATGACTCAACAGGCCGTTCCCTTGTAAGGTCAACGATGGAAAGTTACTATCGCAGTTTACGGCGGTCGAAGTCTTCCTTTCCTCGTTGTCAGGAAGTCGCCGATCATTTTCTGGAAGAGAAATTGCGTTGGTGTAGCACTTCATGGCAGAATGCCTGAATATAAAGGTGTTCGGAGTAAACCATGTAGGAGACTTCAAATGTTATCCACTTTGAAGCCTTATCTTATAAAATTCCAATTCCAGCAGACTGTTTATTTTAAACAAATTTCCAAATGTGTGTGAGTTGGGATTATAATAAAATAGAGGATGAATGAAATTTAGCAAATATTTTATGACAATAGATTACTGGAGAATGTTACTAGTGCCTCGTCAGGCAGGGCGAGGTGCATGTTTGGATTAACCATATCCAAAACAGAAAGGACTGGCGAATAAATTATCTTCTCGCGCTTACATCATGTAAATGGAAATGTTAATCGTGAGAGGGAAACTTCATGTCTTTACTTATAGTATATCGGGAGATGTTGCAGAAAGTACTTCACTGCTCATTCTTTCTTACATGAATTATCTGATGTATACTCATCAGTATGCTCTGATGGAAGTTCCAGTGAATAAATCTGAACTGTGGTGCATTCTTTGAACTATTTTGTTTCTGCTTTGGAATTAATACGACTGTCTGGGTATGAAGGTAAGTTGTTTGCATAAACCAATGAACGAGATTATTTACACGTAAAAATGATTTTAAAGTGTTTCCTAACTGTGGAAAACTTATACATGGATCTAAGAACCATTCAACTTACCTAAAGTTCCAATTCATTTAAAAAGCAAGTCATTTCACAATAAAACGTTTTGGCATGGTAAAGTTCCAGCGCACGTCATCACATGATCACACAATCTGCCCTCACTTCTCGTACTCTGCCGTTCACTCTGACTGTCCTCAGTATCCGTCGTCACTATCCGCGCTCATGATTCAGTAACATTTCTCGTCCCCTCCCTTCGTCTTCACTGATTGTCACCGAGCCCATAATCACAGAGTGAGTCTATCTTGAAACAACCATGTCAGCACAACGGAATGAAATATGTCAAATGATTACTTGTTAATTAATTGCTAATTAATTAACGCAATTTGGAATTAATTGCCATATATTTTCGAGGTGAAAACGGGTGTGATCTGGCTTTACGTGCCAAGCCAGCACACACACAAGTTAAATTCGTGTCGTAAATAACTTATAATATCTTTTGTGTGGCGGCTTGACGCGTCAAGCCAGCTCACACCCGTTTTTGCCACAAAAATACGGGGCAGTTCATTCCAAACTGTGGCAATTAATTAGCAATAAATCATTTGAGGGTTTCCGTCGAGTAACGGCCCTAATTTACCTTTTGTGTGAGCTGACACCCAGCTCACACCCATTTTCGTCAAGAAAATACATGGGAATTAATTTCAAATTGTGGCAATTAATTAACAATAAATCATTTGAGGGTTTCCGTCGGGATACGACTCGAATTTAAATTATGTGTGTGCTGGCGTTGCGTTAAGCCAGCTCACACTAGTTTCCGCCACAAAAATATGGGGCAATTAACCCTTAACTGCCTGAATTATTTAAAAAAATCATTATACCATCTGATAATTTTTTTAAAATATTAAAAATTATTTTGTTTCTCAAAATTTTGTGTTGGCACATAGGCGGCCAAAATTAATTCAAATTTGGAGCCGCACTTGGAGTTCAATCATTTATAGCAATTCCTTGGCGCTAATTAACAGCTCGGGGTATACATTTCAAACGTACCGCGTTTGAGTATTTATTCTGTAAAAACCGCGGGCGGGTTTCCAGACCGAAAGGCAATACATTTTTTGTATGAAACTCTTTGGAAAGACTGAACTGCTTTGAAATTTTGAACTTTCTAAGTGGCGGCAGAGCGCGCCACCGGGCGGAGACCGAGAAGCGACCAGAGACTTCATATTGTCGACATTCCGAGAATCAAATAAAGAAACATTGTTTAAAAAAAGCATTGTTTGAAAAACAGGTCGCCTAAACAGTTTTAAGGCTCGAATAAAAAGCTGTTAATGCGCACGTACCTATGCTACTGACTATCAAGTTAATTATGTAGGGTTGGAAATGCGACCCCAGCTGAGTTATTGTCGCGCAAGCTTAGCTATCACGCCCGCATTACGAGAGAAAACGATTTCCTTTTCACCCAGACAAGGTAATACTGACAATTTCTTCAATACTAAGTAATTCTTACGCTGAAGTAAACTAATAGTTCTTAAATAATTGGCTTTCAGAAGTTTCCCTGGTGTCCAGGGAGTAAAAAGGCGAAGGAGTCTTGTTGTCAACCCGAATCATCGTCTGATGCTCTCCACAAAAACTCAAGTTACTTTGCAGCCTCAACCTTCCGAAATGCACATGGTAACACCTTTTAGGATGTGACGGAAAACAATATGTAGTTCTAATTGCATTTCTGCAATTTTTAAGGAGAAAGTCTGAAATAAGTATAGCTTCGTACAGATGCCCATTCGGGCACATTAGGCAGATAAGGGATAATTCCCAGTTGTGGCAATTAATTCGTAATAAATCATTTGACATGTCTCATTCCGGAGTGCTGATATGGCAGTTCCAGCTTGGAACACCTTATATTCACTACCCGTCGCCTCACGTCACTCATATCCGCTGCCTCTGCGCCTCTTCTACAATCTCATCGTCGTTACGAACCGCCGTCGTCCCATTCGTCCCCTTCGTGAAGAGGAAGGCAACAACGGTTATTTACAAAATAAGTATCATCTGACATCCTAACACAATACATCTGAGCATTAGGAAACGAGGCGATTAGGCTGACCGGCCTCATATTGAACGGTGTTAGGTTACGAATATCGTACGTTTTATTCACTTCGTGCAAATTTCAATGTACTATAATTTTCTTTCAAACTTGGCTAATTCATCATACGGTGAATGGCGAAAACGGCGCCATCCCGAAACATGTGTATGGCTGAATTTTAACATGTGTATGGCTGCATATTAAAAAAAAAAAACTAATTGTGGTTGATGTGGATATCCCGAACTTTTGTAAAACATCATCTATCAGCCCCTTATACATTCTCTCCAACGTGTTTGGTGCAAAATAAAAAATGAAGTGTAGATAAGATAAAAATAAGATAATATTAGATAAGAAGATAAGATAAGAAAAATATTAGATAAGAAGTGTGTCACAGATAAAAATTAAATATATAAGCGCCATTTTAGCGTAGCAAAACTATCGATGGAACACTCTTCAGAGAATGTTTATTATCAATAGGTAGCGAGAAACGAGATATCCGGGTGGACGCCATTTCAGGACGAAAGGGGCGCGTGGGAAGAGAGCGCCCAAGCCGATCGAGGGATTGAGCGATTGCGTGGCGGCCCCGCATTGGACTTCAACTCTTCCAAAAATTGGTCTCGATCAGTCAAACGATGGTTTACGAATCCAAAAATCCCGTTGAAAATCATCTATGCAGTAAATAGCTTCAGAAAATATTACTTTATTACTAACGTTCGGAGAAAATGGGTTTGGAAGCACTAATGAAAATGCTATGAACTACGATATAATATGGTGTGATAAAATAAGGTATGCATTCATTCTTGTAACAAAACTCAAGAAGCTTCAACACTATAATCCAGGAGTTAAGAAATATATTGTAGTGAACGTGTGTAATTCCAAACGAAAGGACTTCCAACGGAGGTATTTTTTCACGACAACGGAAAGACGTACCGTACTTGTGTGGATTGTGATCAAGCAGTAACTTTTCATAAGAAAAATACCTTATGAATAATAACAAAAATAATAATTATTATTACTATATGACTATATTTCATTACACCAATTATGGATCCAAATTAAGCATAAATAGCCCAAAACAAATATTTGAAATTATCTGCAACTGCTGATCCATTGTCCGTGAAATCTATATTTGACTCGGTTGAAACTGAGCTGTATTGCTTTTGAATTCGACTAATAGAGCTCCAGGAATTGTTGACAAATTATGAAATTACTCTCTATGAAACTCTTCATTCAATGTTCAATGAAATTTTCCCAATAGCTATCGAGACCTGCCGAGCAATACTACATTGGTTGACATGCTTGTGAAATCATCCCTTATTGGAGTCATTTTATAGTTTATGAGCACACATCGACGAATACACTTACACGCAGATATATTTTCATATTTATGTTTATCAACCATAGAAATACATGTCCATTTTAATGCATTTTCATATAAATGCTGCATTCTGACACAGCACAGTAGATTAGGATTTACTCTTTTAGGTATCGCTGTAGTGTTTAAAAATAAAATCTAATAAACTCGTCTTAATTACTTTTTTAATTCTTTCCGTTGTTTCTTACAAATCGCACCTTGAACGTAAATATAAATAGATACATTTGTTTGAATCAATGAGTAAATGAGTTCTTTTAATCCAATAAGATAGATTAATGACACTTATAGATAATGTTTATTTTCCATAAAAAATTGTATTACTAAGTACTCACTTTGTTGCGAAGTGTTTCCGAGAACAATATAGTAAAATCTCGATTTTCATAGGTTTCTGTTTTCTACCACTTTTTTAATCCCAACTTTATCTCAATTTTTGTACGTCCACTCGGATTGCATATTGTGACATACCAAAAATGACAGACGAAATTTATTTAGGCATAGAAGGTCAAAAGGTTGTAGATATTGCAAAAGACGTGGGTTTTTATGGTGCAGATACGCAGATGACACCGTAGCAACGCGAAAAAAAAGTAGAGAGAAAAACAGCGAGCTTTGAAGGGTGGAACAGATTGAAAATTAGGGCATTCCGACTCGAGTCGTGGTGGTGAGCGGATCGCTTGTGCGGTTTTCCTTGAGGTTAATTATCTAATCGGGACTTCTGATATTGCGTGAGAGTGAACATGGAACTTGAACTTGAATATTTCCGCATTAGGTGTGCAACTGGAACTTGTAAAATTTACGTGTTGTACCATTACAAACTCGAACTTGTAATATTTTCATGAGTGAACTGGAAAGTGAACTTAGAATATTTTCGCGGTGGAGTTACAAGATTTGACTTTGAAATTGTATCAGTGAATTGTGAATTGCCATATTATTCCAATCTGAGAAAGTAATCAGATTGAAACAGGTGCCCACCTGAGACGCAAGATAAAGAGTATAGACAGGGTTTGTGATGTGGTTGGAGGAAGTTTCGATTTGCTCGCTGATCATCGTGGACTTTGATAAAGAAGATTGGTCTACTCTACGTGGTGACATCGAGCGACGTGCGCACGAAGAGACAAGAAAGGATAAAAGGTTCTATAACGCTGTTATTACAATAACGAGAAAAATGGTCATGACCTAATGATAAATTGTAATAATCAATGATAGTTGATAACTTTGGCATGCACAATAAATTATAATTCATAGTTTGAAAGAAAGCTCATTCTCATTTGCCATTACGTGCAATCCTAGAGTAGACATTTTAGAATTATTTTCAGATTCCTCGCCACTCCGCATGGATGGCAGATTGAGTAATTGGTTGCAGCGTAAGTAGCAACAATTATTTCATAAGAAACCGTCGACCGACCTAGCGGGATTGACATTTATTTGTAATATATCCGAAGACAGTAATAGATAATCAAGAATTCAAGTGTAACCATTTCCAGGCGCCCAAATTATTTATAAATTCAGAAATTGGTTTACATTTATCCGTAATTAATAACGTTTCAATATAGTTGAAAAAGGTTCTACCAAACTCGTTCGACTGTGCGTCTGATTCGGCCCCTAATTTCCCGGAACTGATCACGCACCCAAAGCAAGGCATAGTATGTGACCATTGACCATCGGGACCGTTGGTTTTGTAATGTTTTAATGAGCACATCCGCTACATAAGCCGATAACCTAAGAATCTTCTCAGGGCCAGCCCCTTGGTAAAAAACGCAAGAATTCGACGAAATAAATATACTTTCGTTTACATTTTGATGTGTCTAAAATGGATTAATTAATTGATTATATTATGCCTTGTGGGAAAAAATTAGGAAATTTTGTTGTGGTCAGGTTTTTCCCAACGGGTTTATCACGAAATCTAAGGTTCCACTGCATGATCACTTCTACATCTATAACTAATAATAACGTGAATAAAGGTGATTTCGAAGGAAAGGCCTCTAATCCGATTGTACGTTTGACTGTCAATGAGCACTGTGTAAGTCACATGAAAAGCTGGTTAGGAAGTCTTCAGTTGTGCGGTGGGCTGGTGCTTTGAGGGTTGGTTCTGCTGGTCGATCTGCATCATGATGACGATGTAGGAGGCGACAGCCTGCGTCATGGAGCATGTCAGCATGTGTTCTTAGGAGGTTTTATCTTGTGTGGTGGGCTGGTGCTTTGAGGGTTGGTTCTGCTGGTCGAACTGCATCATGATGACGATATAGGAGGTGACAGCCTGCGTCATGGAGCATGTCAGCATGTGTTCTTAGGAGGTTTTATCTTGTGTGGTGGGCTGGTGCTTTGAGGGTTGGTTCTGCTGGTCGAACTGCATCATGATGACGATATAGGAGGTGACAGCCTGCGTCATGGAGCATGTCAGCATGTGTTCTTAGGAGGTTTTATCTTGTGTGGTGGGCTGGTGCTTTGAGGGTTGGTTCTGCTGGTCGAACTGCATCATGATGACGATATAGGAGGTGACAGCCTGCGTCATGGAGCATGTCAGCATGTGTTCTTAGGAGGTTTTATCTTGTGTGGTGGGCTGGTGCTTTGAGGGTTGGTTCTGCTGGTCGAACTGCATCATGATGACGATATAGGAGGCGACAGCCTGCGTCATGGAGCATGTCAGCATGTGTTCTTAGGAGGTTTTATCTTGTGTGGTGGGCTGGTGCTTGGAGGGCTGGTTCTGCTGGTCGAACTGCATCATGATGACGATGTAGGAGGCGACGGCCTGCGCCATGGAGCAGGCCAGCATGTGTTCTTAGGAGGATTTGTCTTGTGTGGTGGCTGGTGCTTGGAGGGTTGGTTCTGCTGGTCGAACTGCATCATGATGACGATGTAGGAGGCGACGGCCTGCGCCATGGAGCAGGCCAGCATGTGTTCTTAGGAGGATTTGTCTTGTGTGGTGGGCTGGTGCTTTGAGGGTTGGTTCTGCTGGTCGAACTGCATCATGATGACGATGTAGGAGGCGACGGCCTGCGCCATGGAGCAGGCCAGCGAGAGTTCTTAGGAGGTTTTGTCTTGTGTGGTGGGCTGGGACTTGGAGGGCTGGTTCTGCTGGTCGAACTGCATCATGATGACGATGTAGGAGGCGACGGCCTGCGCGATGGAGCAGGCCAGCGAGAGTTCTTAGGAGGTTTTGTCTTGTGTGGTGGGCTGGGGCTTGGAGGGCTGGTTCTGCTGGTCGAACTGCATCATGATGACGATGTAGGAGGCGACGGCCTGCGCCATGGAGCAGGCCAGCGAGAGTTCTTAGGAGGTTTTGTCTTGTGTGGTGGGCTGGGACTTGGAGGGCTGGTTCTGTTGGTCGAACTGCATCATGATGACGATGTAGGAGGCGACGGCCTGCGCGATGGAGCAGGCCAGCGAGAGTTCTTAGGAGGTTTTGTCTTGTGTGGTGGGCTGGGGCTTGGACGGTTGGTTCTGCTGATCGAACTGCATCATGATGATGTAGGAGACGACGGCCTGCGCCATGGAGCAGGCCAGCGTGTTTTCTTAGGAGGTTTTGTCTTGTGTGGTGGTCTGGGGCTTGGAGGGCTGGTTCTGCTGGTCGAACTGCATCATGATGACGATGTAGGAGGCGACGGCCTGCGCCATGGAGCAGGCCAGCGAGAGTTCTTAGGAGGTTTTGTCTTGTGTGGTGGGCTGGGACTTGGAGGGCTGGTTCTGCTGGTCGAACTGCATCATGATGACGATGTAGGAGGCGACGGCCTGCGCGATGGAGCAGGCCAGCGAGAGTTCTTAGGAGGTTTTGTCTTGTGTGGTGGGCTGGGGCTTGGAGGGTTGGTTCTGCTGGTCGAACTGCATCATGATGATGTAGGAGACGACGGCCTGCGCCATGGAGCAGGCCAGCGTGTTTTCTTAGGAGGTTTTGTCTTGTGTGGTGGTCTGGGGCTTGGAGGGCTGGTTCTGCTGGTCGAACTGCATCATGATGACGATGTAGGAGGCGACGGCCTGCGCCATGGAGCAGGCCAGCGAGAGTTCTTAGGAGGTTTTGTCTTGTGTGGTGGGCTGGGGCTTGGAGGGCTGGTTCTGCTGGTCGAACTGCATCATGATGACGATGTAGGAGGCGACGGCCTGCGCCATGGAGCAGGCCAGCGACAGGTCCACTCGGAAGAGCCCGCACGCGCTGAAGCGCACGCGCGGCGCCTGAGCCTGCGCCTGAGACGCGAAGTGGCGCAGCGCGCGCACGCTGGCCTGGCAGGGGCCTGGACCGGGGCCTGAACCTGAGGCGCGGGCGCTCAGCCGCTCCAGGATGGCCGAGGTGCGCTCCGCCTCCCCGGCCGCCCGGCTGCACGCCCACATCACCACCAGCGCCTGCGCAAACGCCCTCGCTACGACTCGGCTCTTTCCTCGCTCGAATTTAGATACCATTCTATCCGATTTCGGGAATCACTTCTTTAATCCTTCTTGGATTTTACACACGTTTCTGTTTCTTTATTGGAAACATGTAGGGCTCTAGAAACCTTTATACAAATCTTCCTTGTACTCAGCTATCTCTACACAAATGTTACAGGTTCTGTGGTACAACAGCGTATCGGGCTGTTGTACCCAAATTTGCGGGTGCAAACACGATGGAAGCCGTGGAATTTTAAGGACGAAAAAATCCTTCGGACATGTTCCTTCGGAGGGGAAGCAATGTGACCCCCTTGTTGTAGATTGAGTTGCATGTAAAAAATACTCAAACCTAAAAGAAGCCTCTGAGTGAAATTCAAAGAACATGTTTCGTCGCTCGAGATAATTCTTTTTCTGCTAGATGGTGTAAGGGTTAGCGAAATTTGCGAGGTCAGACCGAAGAGCGGGCGTGATGGACCGGGTTTCGTCACGTACAATAAAGGACTAACTAAATGCGGCATACATTTTTAATATAATATGAAGGATTTTCATCCATCTGCTGCAAGCATCTCTGTTCATGCTACCTCGATGAGAACAGAAGACTATTCGCAGGGGGTCACCAGAATCGCAACCACGCAGTCAAGATGGCGGCGTTTATTAAGTACTACTATTCTGTTTCCAGAAAGTTCAGGTGTGCCTCCTCACAATTCAAGATATTCGTATTCCACGTTGGCGAATCAAAAAGTTAGTTACACTAGCTCGCTGGAAGAACAAGCTGTGTCTCGTGACTGTGCCCAACGCAGAGCAAGTTACAACAACTCCTGACACGTCCGATACGAAGTTTGGAGTGGTATCCCGTTGTTTTGTGTGTGCAGAGCGGGTCAGGATCAAAGGCGTGTCAACTGAATATTCATTCCAAGTTGGAGGTGTGGACAACGATCAGGTATCTGTGGATAAACGGCTCAATTGCACGGACATTCATAGTGAAATCACTCCCCTGCTTACTGAGTGTAATATCTCGCCGGGATATTGTTGTGTTGTAATCAATTTGACGCCGGTCGCACGTACCACACGGACGAATATCGCCAAGGAAGTGGAAGGTATGGCAACATCCTCCATACGGTCCAGACGAATCGACGTGCGATTATCATGTTTTCGGAAATCTGAAAAAAAATCTCGGTGGACGTCAATTGCGAAACGATGAAGAGGTGAAAGCACCTATCTCCAGGTCGTTACCTAGCTCTAGAGGTGATTTCTGCATCCGAAATCGAAAAGTTGTTTGACCGTTACGAGAAATGTTTAGTCTCTTCGGAACTATGTGAAAAAGTAAACATACATTGTATGTTGTCATAGCCGTCTTGCCTATGAGTACGTGGTTTCATAAACGGCTATAACTTGGAAGTGTAACGTACTTTTTGATTCCCCTCGTAATTAATAAAACGACAATGGTTCATAAAAAGTGGAGTGTATTAACTTAAGAATTTTGTCTACCACCATTACACCAACACCAGAAGTAACGGCATTTCTCTCCACCTAAAAGGACTGCTATGTCTCGCACACGATTTTAAAAATTTAATATGTATATGAAATCCAGATATATCATTTGTTTGTTACTTTCCGAATTATAACCGGAAAAATGAAACAATGTATGTATTTTCTAATGATTGAAATAAAATGGGCAATATGAAGTGTTTTAAGTGAAAGTAGTGGTACTACAACAGCACATACTTTCTCGCGTTATTGGAAACAGCTACATAATAATATTGCATATTCTGCGTTACTAACATCTCAGCTATTACTTGAAAACGTCCAATAAAAAAATACATTCATTTCGATAGTCAGGAACAGCAATCATCTCCTATCACAAATGAAACAAATAAATTTAACTGTTACAGTATACGCAGTACATAAAATAGAAAATCAATAGGGGAGAGTTATGTTAACTGGTTCATTTTTTTTTTTTGCTTTAAAATGTTATTTACTTGACCTACTCTCGTAAACTTTTGCATGGTATTTTAGTGAGGCGTACTCCTTACATTGTGAGAACAAACATCATCATTGTGTCTACAGTTGTTGTCAAATAAGAAATGTTTCTACATTTGTAATAGGACCAGTTAACCTAACCGGAAAGGTTAAGTGGACCGGAAATTAAAGTAAACTGTGAAAATAACATTTACGTTTTAATGAAAAAAACATTCTTCTACACATTACCATTAACCTTTTTTTACACATAAATGGAGAAAATGCTAAGCGAAGATTGTACTCTTCCAAATTCACGTTAAAATAAATCATGTCTTTAAATATTTCCCTGCTGTCCTTCAGCAGACATGGAAACTTTGTAACAATATCTACAAAACAAAAGCAACTTGATTAGTCCGGAAGAGATAACTCAGGGCAACAAGTGATGTCACTTAATTGCAAATCTGCAAATACAACATTCGAAAAATATAAAGGGGGTAACTGGACTGGTCCACTTAACCTAAAGTTCCAGTGATCCAGTTAACTCCCCAGCACATATTTTCTTTATATGCCCCAAAACATACAAGTCCAGACGTATTATTAAAAACAAAACACACTATTATAGAGCAGAAATACTAACAATTATTTTAGTGTGAATATTTTTCTTGTAGTTGTTACTCTATCGCAATAAAATTGGAAAGTAGATGGGTGGTAGAAAATACTTCTGACCTTTCAGAAAACAATGACTGGCTATACTCAACAATGACAGCCTGCAACATATAATATTGGCTTAGATTATCAGTCCTGTCATTCCACGAATGCTATCCAGTGGAAAAAGGAGGAATCGCTTCCCACCAACAGTTAAAAGCATGGACCACTAAACCTAACCGGTCCAGTTAACCTAACTCTCCCCTACTAATATCACACTAATTTGCTTTGATTACACTGAAGTTAGCTTTCAAGTTTTACTTTCTCGAATACATACAGAGTAATACAGAGTAATATACGCAGGATAGAGAAATGTATGTAATGCTGTGCGAAAAAATTAATGCGGCGGTTTTTCGGCAGAAAAAATTCATTGCCGGGCCCTGATAACGAACAAGTAGATAGATAGATAGATAGATAGATAGATAGATAGATAGATATTATTCTGCAGAAGTAGATAAATCCTGTTGCTAAATTAAGAGAAAAAGTCCTCTAACACTTGGTGTAGCCACAATTCATGTTTTATGGGTCCTTGTTGCCAACCAATAGAAAGCAAAACGACCGACCGTGCGTCCGTGCGTCCGTGCGTGCGTCCGTCCGTCCGTCCGTCCGTCCGTCCGTCCATCCGTCCGTCCGTCCGTCCATCCGTCCGTCCGTCCGTCCGTCCGTCCGTCCGTCCGTGAACACTACTAGCGCCTAAACCATACGTAGGATTTTTTCCAAACTGAAGAAGCACCTGTCTATCCAGCTCTAGTTGAAGCTTTGACATTTTGAAAAACATTCTCTAAATTTTGGGGGTATTTTACATCAAGTCCCTCGAACATTTTCAAAATTTTCTCAAAAATTTTCGAAATTTATTCTTTAAATTTATTATAAGGATAGAGTAAAATACACTAATAAAGATGGCGTAGGTCATATTTTCACGGTTAATTCTGAACTTTCGAAAATCGCAAAGTTTGATTTTTTTCGGCGTCTTCCCACAACTACAAAATTGAAGATATCTGTTTATTTTACTTTCTCAATTGGGAGTACACAGAAAGTTATGTAATGCTGCACGGAAAAACGGAGAATTTTCGGCTGAAAAACTCTTATTATACGGCCTTGTTAACGAAAAGTGGATACATCCAGTCACTAAATTTGAAGAAAAAATTCTCTAACACAGGATGTAGCCAGAATCCATGTTTTGTGAGTCCATGATGGCGAAAAATCGAACGTCGGCAAAACGTCTGTCTGTCCTTCTGTATGTCTGTATACCTACCTCTCTGTCCGCTTGTGAACAGTGATAGCGGCTAAACCGTTCAGCCGATTTTTTCCAAAATTGATATTCCTCAATCGATCTGGTTGATGTCACGGTCTCTTGAATTTGAAACTGATAGTTTAATTTCGGACGGTACTTTACATGAAGCCCATAGGACATTTTCCAAATTGTGAAAAAAATGACTTTTTGATTGTGTGAAGGACACTTAGGAGAATGTTCTTACTCGTATGTTTGTTAAAAACCGTAATTTTTCGAAGATATCTTCAATTAAAAATTCTTGTTCATAAGTACTTCTTTCATTAAGGTCATGTACATGATTTTGTAATTTTTGATAATATTCGTGCAATATTGCGTGCAATACGAGCAATATTAAAAAATTACAAAAACTAGATTTTCTCGAAAAAAAATTCAAATATTTTCTCTAAACGTTTGGTAGGGATAGTGCTAATTGTACCCTATAAGATGACATAAACGCCATATTGCTCTATTGTTTCAAACATTACAAAAATGTATTTTTTTACTTGTCTCTCACCTCGTTAATATTTACATTAGCGGCAATTTGTTCACATTATTGTATTTATGAGTGAATGTACTTTAAATAATGCCATAAAAAGTTTCTCAGAAAATCAAAAGTTTTCTGTGAAAATTGGCCCCAAATCCGCAATTTCAAAACAGCCCATTTGCAATTTTTTTTCAAAAATGGCTCCGTTTTCTTCAAACTTTTCCGACGGGTAGTGATAATTGCACTGTTAAAAATGGGTTAAAGTTCATTTTGTTGCATCTATTTTTTTTTCAAAAATTATACAAATGCATTTTTTAAATATCTCACGCCGTTAATATGCACATTTCCAGTGATATGTAAATTCTATTGCATCTGTGAGTTCAAGTACCTCAAATGACTTCAAAAAGTTTTTCGAAAACTCAAAAATTTTCCGTGAAAAAGAGCTTCAAATTTCCCATTTGCAGTGAGGCCTAAACGCCATTTCCTTAAAAACGGCTCCAAATTTGTCAATGAAATTGCCATTTATGACGAGGTTTTACTTTTATTTAATATTCTTATAGTACTATTTCGGTTCTACAATCAAGAAACCGAAAAATTGAGAAAAAGTCAAAAAATATTATTTGGGTGGCGATTGAAGGTAGCAGACAAGAGGATGGGGAGATCCGCAAAGCCAGTCTACACCAAGGAAATTAAAAAACTTTAGTACGAGAAAGTCTGTGCCATTCTGTAGTCCAACTAGTTGAATTCTATAATCACCTATCAAAATTTCTTAGAGTAAAGAAGTGCGTTTGTTACTCCTAAGATAATTTAATTACACAAAAGTGTCTTCTTGGCCAACCTTATGTATTGATATTTACATAAATAAATATACGATCTTAATCTCAGGTGGCTTAGTTACAAACAAAAGAAATTTTCACATTATTTGCTTTTATTTAATTCTTCAAAAAGCAATGTTTCAACAATGTTCGTACATTGTCATCATCAGGTTTCTATAATGAATATTAACATTTCTAAATTTCACTGAGACGGTGAGTTGAGAACTCAGTGATCTAGTATCCGATGGATGAAACAAAGTTCGTCCTATGTGGAAGAAATGTTTGATTTTAAAGTTTTGTAAATAAGCGCCATGAATCTAAAAAGTTGTAAATTGGTAATCATGGTGTCGACAATTGTGGCGGTTAAAGTAAACACTTTTACACCGTGACAGTGAAATGTTGAAATGTGAATATTTATTATAGAAGTATGATAACATACAAGTATGAACATTGTGGAAATATTGCTTTTACTTTCTCATATACATACGGAGTAATATACGTACTTACGGAGTAATATGAGTATGTAGGGAATAATATACGTATATACGGACTAATATACCTAGTATAGAAAAAGTTATGAAATGTTGTGGAAAATCGGTTTCGAAATTTCAACGGAAATACACCTTAATACCGAAAAAGTGTTTTCTTCAAAACGTCCGTCCGTTCATCGGTGAACCCTAAACCATGCGTAGGATAATTTCCAAATTGAAGAAACTTTTGTCCATCTGGCTGTAATTGAAACTTTGAAATTATGAAAAACATTCTTTAAAATTTGGAGGTAATTTACACAAAGCCCCCGGACATTTAAAAAATTTTCTCTAACGCCATTTTCTCAAAAATTGCTCCTAATTTTTTCTTTAAACCTTTTCAATTGATAATAGTAATTGATCTGTTTAATATGACGTAAAGTTCATTTTAGTGTTAATGATATATAGGGATAATCAACCACAACAATAATATATAATATTTTTATCGCATGCGCAAAATTAACGTTCGGGAAAACAATTTCCCATCTTCAGTGGGTCTTGCTCGAGCAACGTGGATCATATCTAAACCTTCACAACATAACAGGATAGAATAGTGGGAATGGGGGAAGACGTCCCACCATTCTACAAGATGGCAGCCATCTTAGCTGTTCAGCTCTTTAAATGAAATAACTTAATAATCTCTTAATGCTTTGTATTGAAATGTCTCTTTTTGCGATATGAAACCTGTCGTCTTTGTGTTCCCCGTAAATCAATTGTGATTGTAAGTCCAGCGGGTTATCTCTATAACAGGCATGCCATGGATACGAGGTGCACGTGCCGGGTAGGAGCGCTGCCGAGAAAAGTCGCGCAAATGACAGATGGCGCTAACCGCGCGATTGCCCCCTCACTCGCTATAAAACAGATTGCATTTCAACGCGTCCTTGAACACATGGGTGTACATCGGATAACAATAACGTGGATCGGACTTTCTCCTTCTAGCCAGCATTCCATTCACTCCAAAATTATTTATTACAAGGGAGGAGCCCGGACGCTACCCCCTGTGGAGCACGCATCAATCAAATTCCTCGGTCTTTAAAACTAGAGAAAAGAATTTGTTGTTTCTAGCCTGATAATGAGGCAAATCGAGTCTCGAAACCTCGCATTGTAGAAACATTAATAAATGCATTATTAACTGCAATAGTTCTTTCACGAAACTATTCATCTCATGAATGGCTAAAATAATGTTCCTTGATAATAGAAAAGGATCAAAAAGTATTTTAAGAAACAAAATATCAGTTTCAAATTAAAGAGGCCGCAACATTAGGAAAGATAGATCGGGGAATAGTATCAATGTTCGTGGAGATCCTGCATTCGCCTTAGCCGCTAGCATTGTTCACAAATGAACATATGTTTTGCCTTCAACAAATTTTGCGGTATCAATGATTCTCAAAACTTGAATTCTGACTATTCAATGCAACTAAGAGAGTTACTACTCTACATGTAGTAATAAGAATTATCCACCTATTTGGGGCTAGAGACCTACGAAAGAGTTTTTCTGTTGAATATAGGCGTTTCTTTCTGCAGCATTACAACAATTTACCACGTAATAGCATAACCACGTAAGTAATAAGCGAGAAAATAAAAACAGTGGATTGTTGCGTTGGGCGAAGAATGAGAAAATAAGGCAATGATGAAGCCACCATGCTGGAACCAATACTTCCATTCCTCTCCTGTCCTGAAGCGCTTACAAGAAACGCGAACACGACAGAGCACAAGCCAAGACACAATGGCTATCTTGTTTTTAAAGCACATTTAATTAGACGGTAACGTTTCCACTGTTTGGGCGTTTATAAGCGTATCCATCCGTCTTTTAAGCTTTGAAAAGAGCGTGATTTTAAATAGTGTAGAGGCTTGACCTTGAGCGCCAAGACGGTGGCCCAGCAGCAGAAGAGGCCTCCGAGCACCGGCAGCGACTCCGGCACGCGCACGGTGGCCCTCCAGAGCGCGTTCTTGTCGAGCACGCCGTACAGCACGGAGGTGGCGCTGAGGAAGGTGGTGGCGAAGAGGCACAGCATGTGCACGTCGAAGGCGGCGGCGGCGCGGGCGGCGGCGTCGACGAGCGCGGCGAAGGCGCAGCGCAAGCGGGCCACGCCCACCCACGCCGCCGCCGCCGCCCCCTCCTCCAGGCGCGCGTTCAGCGCCGCCAAGCGCGCGTGCAGCACCAGCTGCGCGTCCACGAACTGCGCGCACGTGGTCAGGCCGCACATGTGGATGGTGCCCAGCGCCAGGAAGTACACCAGCGCCCACGCGCCGCCCTCGCTCAGCAGGTACGTCTCCAGGGCGAAGAGCGCCGCGAACACCAGCACCAGCGACACCACCTGCAGGCGCGCCGCGCGCCGCATGCGCCCGTACGTGGCCGGGCGGTGCCTCAGCACCACCGCGTCCGCCTCGCGCACCAGCCGCAGGAACGCGCTCAGGTTGTCGCGGTACTTGCCGCTCAGCGCCAGCGCCAGGCTCACCATGTCCGTGCAGAAATGGGACCCCCAAAGAGCCAGATCCGACGCCAACAGCATGTAGTTCATTTCCGAGTAGAATAGAACGAATCTTTGCTTTAGTAAAGAGTAAAATAGGACGCTGTGCAGTATGAGGTGTAAAACAGTATACAGTGCTTCAATCTTAGACGTCCTCAACTCAGAGTTCCTCTGCACGTATGAAAATGGCATCAGTCCTTGAATTTTGCTGAAGTAATACATTGGCGCAATTGCGCTGAATATGGTATGAGAAAATCCCGCTGGCCTCTTCATTTTGCACTCGTAAACGACCTTCAATACAGACGGGAAAACGAAATTAGTAAACTCTATGGAACAGTACTTGGCAAGATGAAATGAAACCTGACCGGGCCAATGAATACAGAAATAAAGTAAATGATACATCAAACCCACATAAAAATGACAATGCGTAGAAAAACAAAAACAGCGCTCTTGTATGACAAAATGTCACCAGCAGACAAACTCAAATCCTGACACTCAAACGCTCCGACACTCAAACGCATTTTAAAACCATAGGATGGCGTTTTTTCGTAATTAACTTCTCATACTCCATATAGTTTGTGACAAAGTCACATTCGCATTTAGCAACTCGAATATGAAAAATCAAAAGGGCCTACATTTGGCATTAAAGTGGACACACTGAAATCTTTTCGTGCTTAGAATAATCACGTATTCCTTACTAGAAAGCTCCCTGGATCACAGTCATCTCCCAGAAATATGTCCCAAGATTGTTGATTCATGTCAAATTTCGTAGCAGTCGCCCTATGATTTATTCAGGATATCCGATTGTGGTTTAATTTTCTTGGTATTATCTCCTATTACTGTTCAAACTTCTGACCAATTCCTGCAATAACTTTTATGAAGCATCGTTCCACAGTTACATGTTACATCATTATCAGATAACAAAAACTTTTAAATGGCCATCACACCCCCATTTCGCTTTTCAATTGCAATTTAACTGAAAATTAATCATCACAAAAAAAGACGTTTACACAATTTTCAAAGAAATTAAACGTCAATCAACTTGAGAGTCAATAACTACGGCACGTTTGATTTAATTTATTAACCCGTCGAGTTCACTGTTTTACTAAGCCATTTCAATAGCTATAAAAATGTATAAGACCCGTTAGCGTTTTGTTGAGTCTTTAGCGTCTTTTTAGCTTTGTAGTTACACATTTTAGTGATGATATTACCATATTTTGGTAGTAATTTTGTATTATTCTTATTCTGGGCAAAGTTTGAAATATTTAAAAATTATGCCAATAAAATAATAAAAGTTCACCATAAATGTTTGTTAATTTCATCAGACATATTACAAATCAGATTCCGTAGACCAGAGCGTAAAATTCTTATTCAGCAGTAGCAGCTTATTGTAACCGCCAAAAGTGACACATTATTGCAATATTTTTGACCACATTGTTTTTCGATCCATCTGTAATGCCATATTTTCAATATCTTGGTTAGGCCGCAAATTCTTGACACTTACATCTTTCGGATACCTGCTAACACTCTCTAGAGAACGAACAAAACGAAATTTTACTCACCTACGCCGAAATTGTTCACGACGAATCAAAAATGCCGGTGTGCAAATGTTTAAAAACTTAGTTTCAATTTTTACAGTATTGCTTTGGTAAATTGTAAGATGAACATATAAAAATGCAGAAGTTATGTGTTCGAACATTCACTGTAGTAAGAACAATATTACTTTACCTCTTAAAGATTTACTCCACCAAATTTCAATTGTTCAACATGTATTTTCGTTTCATTTTAAAATAATAATAATAATAATAATAATAATAATAATAATAATAATAGCAATAATAATGAAAAAATTGATGATGAAGAAAAAAATGTATCATTCGCTGTTCAAATTATATCGGAGATATTTTGTCGTGCTTGCTTGGTCAAATTTCTTCAAATGAGAATTGAAGTGGTCGACAAAAACCATTAACACTCTTTCCACAATATTTTAAGTGAAGATATGAAGTAAATATTTCACGAAATAACAACGTCCACTAGCATTCCTCAATTTACGTAAAAACTGTAACCTTTGGGCCTTTCCTGTCATGCTTTATAGAAACATTACTTTAGAATGAGAAGTTCATCGACCTGTTTCTGCATCATAGAAGCTCACGTTTGCCGCTGAGTGCTGCTGTCTGTTGGACAAATTACAAGATGTAGGAAAAGGGTAGCAATTACTTCTTACATTCGAATGAGAGCAATGTCAATTACGTCTTTAATATTTGTCACTTCCCAATTAAATAATATTTTGAGAAAAGTGCGAATGAAAGAAAAAATCCTGAACAGCCAAGATCCCGACAAATTTTCATAATAATTTCCAACAAAATTTGCATTCAAAGAGCTAAAAGTTGCATAAAATGTGTTCTCGATTGCCTGGAAGGAAGGGGGCCAACGATCTGACCTGAGGAAAGCGAGCTGAGCGTCGCGCGGGCGGAGTCTGACGAGACAGATCAGAAGGTAAATATCGCGTAATTAGATTCCAGTTTGCATGTCAGTCGTCCGCACACGCTCCATAGGAGACAGGTCCCCGCCCGCTCTACACGCGATCAACCACTTGCGAACACCGCTTGCCTCAGTAAAGTCGTAGGCTTCCGTGGCCAGAGTCATTGTACGCGCAAGTTTTCTTGATACACGAGCTCCCTAGTCCTCACCCAGCGCTCAATAGCACGGCCCGTTGAGATACTTAGGTTCGTCTCGGAACAGCACGTACCAAATTACAATGCTGGCAACAACCACCTCGTACTTTCAAAACATTCCTAACATTTCTGGTGGCACTCTTTGGCGCGTTTAGTTCATGCCCACAGTGGGTACGCCCTTTTAATCCGTGACGTAACCACTGCCTTCCCCTCCCCGCACTCCCCGCTGTGGAATATGAAGAAAAATTGCGCGTATAGTAAATGATCTTGGCTGTCCGGGTGACGTCACGTCGAAAGCTGTGTTGCTGACGTTTCGACCATCTTTTCATGCTCTTCGTCAGGGCTGGGCTGCGCTGAGGTTTTCTTGTTTTTCATAGCCCCTGCTGTAGCTCCTATGGATGAATAAACTCCCGTCTCTCCAGGGCTACTGAAGAGGGGAAAATGGAAAAAAAAAACTCAATGTTTTCTTAAATAAATTATGTATGATTGAAATGTAGGATGGCTGATAATTATTTACTTTTGTATGTTATTTGAATGGTTATTTACACTTAAACAATTTATGTAAAGCACTTATGCTGGCCTGAGGAAATAAAACTAATAAAATAAAAAAATCCTAGCATTTTCAATCATGAGACGACATGTGAATTACATTTAAAATTTTCAACGTACATTTTCTCTTTCGTTCAGGGAATAATTTTTATTGCATCGCTGTTGATTCCGATTTTGCTCCGTGATGACGTCACTAACGAATCAACTTTCTAGGTTCACTCACACTCACGTAAATGTATACCCAGAAGAAATTCGTAACTACCACGCGCCTTTGTTCTGCCAATTTGCTCACGTCAGAGGTGAACAAAATCTCGTAGAAGGCCACAATTGAACAACAAATTCGAACCGACATTGTGTATCCATTGTAGGCTTAGCCGTTGCTTCACATTGTTAGTCTCTTAGTAACATGCGGTTCAAATTTCACGAAATTTATCACACACAAATATTTTAGTAGTAGATGTAGTAGTGAAGTAGCGAGAGCTATATATAAATAAGCTAGCAAATTAGTCAAAAAATAGTCATACCTATTGAACTATTTTCTGTTTGACATTAGTTAAAAATATGTTTATTTATTTTATTTTATTTTTTATTTATTTTACGTCAAAAAAAAGTTAAAAACTGCGTATGACGTGCTATGGGGAAAAGTGAATTGTGTGCACATTTTCAAAATTCTGTGATCCCTACACTAAGTCATATACTACTTAAATTTTGAATTTTTGAAAGGGAGAAAAAAAACTCCCATGTAATAAAATCTATTTTCAAGGGTAAACAAGCAATAAATTTTGAATTTTGAATTTTGAATTTTGAATTTTGAATTTTGAAAGGGAGAAAAAAAAGCTCCCATGTAAAAAAATCTATTTTCAAGGGTAAATAAGCAATAAATTTTGAATTTTTGAAAGGGAGAAAAAAACTCCCATGTAATAAAATCTATTTTCAAAGATAAATAAGCAATAAATTTTGGCTCTTATTACTTCCTGCCGCGACAACATGGAAACGATAATTTGAATAATTGTATTTCCCACTGAATTCTAGAAGACGTGCACAGAAAATGAAGTTACATTTATTTACATGTTAATATTGATGTTTAAATATTTGTACTATTGAGCAGTTCTACGCAACTTATTTAGGATACTCTTTCGGTGGAAGGTATTGCTTCGGCGCCATCTAAAATACAAACCATCTTAGTTGCTACAATCCAAAAATGTGAAGAGTACATCGATTCCTCGCCATGGTCTTTATTTAACGTCGTTTACTCCAGATTTCAAGGCCTTCTCTTCAATCATCTACGAATACTGTAAACTGTACGGTTCCTTATTACTTGGGGCGACCCACGCTTATCATCCCAATAAGAACAGGACGCGTTGGCAACAAGGCACTTGCTGCAGCTATCACACTTGTTCGCACAGTGGCAATCTGTGCTGCTGGACATCAGCAGTAGAACTGAGACTGGCATCCATTAAGCTTCCCATCTATAATTGATTACATCCAAACAAAATAGCCCACCAATTACTTCATACATTCGAATGAGAGCAATGTCCATTACGTCTGTAATATTTGTCACCATTGTAGGATCATCGTAAATTCTATGCCGTGTCCGCCACCGTCCAATATTTCAGTTAGTTACATCTTGGCAATTCAAACAATTATGATTTACACCAGGGTTGTTCAACTGGTGGGACGCGGTGTCATTTATTGTGGCCTGCGAAAGGTTATTAATCAAAAGTGAAAGTCCCTTTAATCAATGTTGGACGAGAACATTATGCACTTTGAGCACGTGCTCTACCGGAGTTAATTCCCTCTTCATGTATGTAAAAACAGGTTTTTTATATTTAAGGACTTTTTCTAGTACATTCAAAACCATCCCAACATCTTTCATTGCATTATGGATGGTACGGCCTGATATCACGCATGGGGGGATGGAAATCCGCCCTCCCGTTTCAGAGAATCCGGGCAAACTGCCGAGATCAACAGTACGTGGAAGTCAGGCGTGAATCGCTGATGAAATATAAGACCCGCAACTATATTAAAGGTGTTAGTCAGGGCCCTTGAAGTCTTGCAAATTGGACACCCCTCATGTACATGGATCGTAAACCGCTGTTGTTTTGGCGGTGAGACACAAAAAGCTCTGCAAATAATTGTATTGTTTAAGACAATTCAAGAGTAATATTGTTTGTATTAAGGAGCTGATAACATAACTACCTGCTACCTTTTCTAGATACGCCACTCATGCTGTTGCTACTTCATTTTTCAATTATGACGAATTGGCTTCTTTACAAAACGGTGACGCGGAAATCCAGCACTGGATTGCCTCTTCGTAATCATCTTTCTAATTACGTCAAGTTCAAACGCCAAACCATGGCGCAGCACCTAAGTGACAGTACACTCGCCTTGCAAAGGTTTGACGCAATATGCGTGCATAGTTTAGAACATTCTCGGTATTGACAAAATCATTCGGTATTTCTTGGACAAGAGCTTGTTGGAGTTCTGTGAATTCACATTTGGAAATACATTTCATATTGCTGACGTGTATGAAACGCGTATATAAAACCTAGTCGAATCGTTGCATCAAAACGCTCACCTAAGTATTCAAGGATTTGAAAATGATCACACACGTTTCCTTACGTCAGCAAGGACGAGAAAATGGATGTTCTAACGGACCCCAGCACACACGGCCCCAGTAGCTGCCGAGGTTGGGGAATCTGCGTCCTGGCAGGGGCTCGTTCCAAAGCAGCCAGTGGGAAACGAAGCCCTGGGCCCAGCCCTTGCCGCCGGCGCGCGCCATGGAGTAGCAAGGACGCGGGGCTGCTGCGGAGGAAAAGGCGGGCGCCCCGCGGGAGCAGGTCAGCGTGTGTTCTTATGGGGTTTTGTCTTGTGTGGTGGGCAGGACTTGGAGGGTTGATTCCGCTGGACGGATTGCATCATGATGATGTAGGAAGCGACGGCCTGCACCTTGAAGCAGGCCAGCGTGTGTTCATAGGAGGTTTTGTCTTGTGTGGTGAACTGGAGCTTCAAGGTTTGGTATTGCCGGTTGAACTGCATCATGATGTAGGAGGCGCCCGGCTGCGCCATGGAGCAGGTGAGCGTGTGTTCTTACGGGGGTATTGTCTTGTGTGCCGGGCAGGACTTGGAGGGTTGATTCTGCTGGACGGATTGCATCATGACGATGTAGGATGCGACTTCCTGCACCTTGAAGCAGGCCAGCGTGTTTTCTTAGGATGTTTTGTCTTGTGTAGTGAACTGGAGCTTCAAGGGTTGGTATTTCTTGTTGAACCATATCATGATGATGTAGGAGGCGCCCGGCTGCGCCATGGAGCAGGTCAGCGTGTGTTCGTACGGGTTTTTTGTCTTGTGTGATGGGCAGGACTTGGAGGGCTGATTCTGCTGGACGAATTGCATCATGATGATGTAGGAGGCGACGGGCTGCGCCATGGACTAGATCTGCGTGTGTTCTTAGAAGGTTTTTTCTTGTGTGGTAGGCTGGGGCTTTGAGAGCTGATTCTATTGATCGAATTGCATCATGATGTAGGAGGCGACAGCCTGCGCAATGGAGCAGGTCATCGTGGTTTCTTAGGAGGTCTTGCCTTGTGTGGTGTGCTGGGGCTTGGAGGGCTGTGTTTGTGGACTAATTGCATCATCATGATTTAGGAGGCGATCGGTTGCGCCATGGAGTAGGCCTGCGTGTGTTCTTAGGAGTTTTTGTCTTGTGTTGTTGGCTGGGGCTCTGAGGGCTGATTCTGCTGGACGAATTGCATCATGATGATGTAGGAGGCGACGGCCTGCGCAATGGAGCAAGCCAGCGTTTGTTCTTAGGAGGTTTTGTCTTGTGTGGTGGGTAGGGCTTGAAGGGCTGATTCTGCTGGTCGAACTGCATCATGATGATGTAGGAGACGACGGCCTGCGCCATGGAGCAGTCCAGCATCTGTTCTTAGGAGGTTTTGTCTCGTGTGGTGGGCTGGGGCTTGGATGGTTGGTTCTGCTGATCGAACTGCATCATGATGATGTAGGAGACGACGGCCTGCGCCATGGAGCAGGCCAGCGTGTTTTCTTAGGAGGTTTTGTCTTGTGTGGTGGTCTGGGGCTTGGAGGGCTGGTTCTGCTGGTCGAACTGCATCATGATGACGATGTAGGAGGCGACGGCCTGCGCCATGGAGCAGGCCAGCGAGAGTTCTGCTGGAGAATTGCATCATGATGATGTAGGAGACGACGGCCTGCGCCATGGAGCAGCCAGCGTGTTTTCTTAGGAGGTTTTGTCTTGTGTGGTGGTCTGGGCTTGGAGGGCTGGTTCTGCTGGTCGAACTGCATCATGATGATGTAGGAGGCGACGGCCTGCGCCATGGAGCAGTCCAGCATGTTCTTAGGAGGTTTTGTCTTGTGTGGTGGGCTGGGGCTTGGAACTGCATCATGATGATGTAGGAGACGACGGCCTGCGCCATGGAGCAGGCCAGCGTGTTTTCTTAGGAGGTTTTGTCTTGTGTGGTGGTCTGGGGCTTGGAGGGCTGGTTCTGCTGGTCGAACTGCATCATGATGACGATGTAGGAGGCGACGGCCTGCGCCATGGAGCAGGCCAGCGAGAGTTCTTAGGAGGTTTTGTCTTGTGTGGTGGGCTGGGACTTGGAGGGCTGGTTCTGCTGGTCGAACTGCATCATGATGACGATGTAGGAGGCGACGGCCTGCGCGATGGAGCAGGCCAGCGAGAGTTCTTAGGAGGTTTTGTCTTGTGTGGTGGGCTGGGGTTTGGAGGGTTGGTTCTGCTGATCGAACTGCATCATGGTAACGATGTAGGAGACGACGGCCTGCGCGATGGAGCAAGCCAGCGTTTGTTCTTAGGAGGTTTTGTCTTGTGTGGGCTGGGGCTTGGAGGGCTGGTTCTGCTGGTCGAACTGCATCATGATGACGATGTAGGAGGCGACGGCCTGCGCCATGGAGCAGGCCAGCGACAGGTCCACTCGGAAGAGCCCGCAGGCGCTGAAGCGCACGCGCCGCGCCTGTGCCTGTGCCGCCAGGTGTCGCGCCTGCGCCTGCAGCTCCCCGCCTGGCCACGCCCCCTGCCCCTGAAGGCGCTGCAGGAGCTTGGGCGTGCGGTCCGCCTCGTCCGCCGCCGCGCTGCACGCCACCAGCACCAGCCCCACCTGCGCAACGGCGTCTCCATGCTGTACGTCACCATTCTCTTTCACGACTTGCAATGTAAAGAACTGAAGGACATTTATATAAGGGTCTAAATAAACATCGTCAAATAAACATTTAAACAGATTCACAAATTTATTTACAAAAATATTTGGTTCGGAACCGGATCGAAACGCAATAGTTTTTGCATTGCATGAGCATTGCATGAGCGTTGCATGAGCATTGCATTTGCATAAGCCTGCTTTGTTTTTGCTACAATTTTTATACACCTTTTTATATACATTTTTCTGTATATTTATACACATCCATTTTGTAAAATGACATAAGGTATTTAATATAATTATATAATTATTTGTTAATGAGACAATGAATAGGAAGTTTTTTTATGTATAATTATTTTTCAAAAAAATATGTAAAATTTGAATTAAAAACTATTAAGTATCATTAAATCAATCTACTATTATACTTCTTTTTATAAGAGTGAAATGAGTGTATTTAACTGTTTTTGAAAATTCAAAACTAAGCCGTTTTTCAAATTTTGGTGACATGCTCCCTTAACGAAAATAATTATAAATGAACGAAGTTGACCTACCTCTCGAAACAATTTTTCGTCACGTTCAACAATGAAATCCATAAACAACGGAGTACAACAACGTGTACATTCAAATATGTAAATCGAAAGACAAAAATATGAGTTTGCAAGCATTGTTGTACTCCAAAGCTAGCCTAAACGTACCTTTGATGTTTTAGGAATAAGGAAATGCTGGCGTTTAGGCACTCTCTCAGTTGCCATGGGCTAATCAAAAGCGTAACCGGTGACAGAAGTGTGGCCTGAGCAATTTTGGTGGCAACTGGCCCGGATCTACCAGTAAAGCGAAAGTGCAAACAACCGACGCCCACAAACACCGCGTAATTATCTTTTTATCCTACTTCCATACATTTCAATATTTTGGCTCCATCTCTAACGTCTTCCAAGAAATGTGACTTGTTTGATCTGGATTCAATTATCGTTGTCATAACCTTTATCGAAACATGTAGCTTACGCACTTCTGTGTGCGTGCTGGTACACAGAAGGGATATTTCCTTAGGTTTTTCTTTCTGCCCAACAGTAGCTTCAGGTATAGCATTCTATACTTCCAAAAATATAAGAAAAAAGAGTAAGAAAATTAAGAAAACCTCCACGTCATTTCTGTCACACTCTTTTTATTGAACCCCTAATTCTACGACTGCCTTGCCTCATACTTATGAATCAGTGCTTTAAAATGTAATTACTCAAAAATGACAGCATACTTGCATTTAATACAGAGTTTTTGAGAAATCTTAGGAAATTTATATAATTTATCCGACAGAGCTCACACCATATTTCCGAATTGGATTGCTGGCAATGGGTCTGTGATATCCAGGGCTGTTTTTATTTCTATGTAAAAACGTGGGAATTTCATATATTTTAAATTAGAACATATCATTTATATAGTAATTGGAGTGCATATTACATTTAAACACGGAGAAAATGTGTATAAATTGAACATAATTTCAGTGCACCTATTAGTAGGTAACATGAGAAGTTTAATATTTTCGCAACCTAGACCACAAATTACTTAACTCTGCTCGTTTCTAGTGAAAATATATTCTTAAACTATTGCTAAAAATATAAACAAAGGAATTGTTGAATAATACTTATTATGAAGACATATCTTTGCTCATGCACCCCAGACAGAGAATAGAAATGTGTTCTTAGGAAACAAATTCGAAGAAAAAGATTCGCATTTGAAGAAAAATATTGATTTTTTTCTTCAAATTCTTCACACCGGCCACTCTATCCTATCTCTGGAATGTGTGTAACTGCAAAACCAGTAAATTGTGACTGTCTCTAATATCACTTAAAATGATGCTTGATACTGTACAGCAGTCAGCGCTTCTCAGATACGTTCAAGACCCACATTCTTAAAAAATACTTTTTCCAACTTATTGATTGATGTATTTAGAAATTTCGAAAGAACATAAGCCAGTGACATCTCCCACAAAACATTCCATTTGCATCTTCTTCGTGTCAATATTCAATTCCATTAAAATATATTTAAAATACACATTTTCAGTTAGTTAAAACATAACTCAGAATGCGATAAAGTTATTACAACAATTGATACGGCTAAACCTCGATTTAATACGAAATACTCATTTGGAACTGTATGCACATTTTGTTGCACTTATCCTCGCAGCAGGTCTACAGAACTCAGCACGTCTCAAAACGTTTATATCCCAAAACCCTTTAGGAAAATGGCATCGCTTGTGAGGCAATAATATAGAGACAATAGAGAAAGGTAAATGGAATAACAGATTACTATCGCACAGCAAAGAAACAATCAATTAATTGATCTGGTGTCAGAAACGCGGCGCGAGCTCTGCCACGTTAATATTATTTCACCATTGCCAGAAGACAAAATAATCATTTCCAAGTAAAATATTTTCTGCTGCATAATTGCTTGAACACATTAAGGGAATACAAACAAGTGTCATATACCAGCAAAAGCTGATGAAAAAGGATGAAAAGTATTGTTAAAATAGATTAATAGAAATGTATACATTTTCTAGTTCGAATGGCAGTAAATTATTTCTTCGAATGCACGAAGATACGCATGGGGCGACGATTTCCAAGGGAATGCTAAAGCTGTAAGCCCACCTGCAAGACGAAAATGAGGATCCAGCAGAAGAAGACGATGGTGACGTCCTCGGTCATGATGGACTTCTCCTCGCGGAAGCTGTGCAGGCAGTCGAAGAGCGTGGTGGTGACGTTGATGAAGGCCGTCGCCACACAGCACAGGATCTGCGCGCCGTAGGTGGCGTTGACGAGGTCCGCGGCGTCGCACAGGGCGAGGTGCGCGCGCCCCAGGCGCTGAAGGTCCAAGTCGCTCCGAGCGGCGTGCGGCAGCGTCGGCCCTCCCACCTGCGCCGCCCACAGAGTCAGCGGGGGAGACACTTCCTCAGCAAGGGCAGTGCAGGCAGTCCCATGCAACTGTACGTCCCGCAAAAGACACACGACGCCAATGCACGAGGGAAGGGGATCCTCCACGTGCCTTCTGCCTTACTCAAATGTTAAGGATAAAATAACTCCACAGTCAGCAACAACATCCATCGATTGATTGATTGATTTTTTCGTGTTTCCGGGCGCGTCAACTACTGTGGTCATTAGTCCCGTTAGTGTAGTGCATGTTTTTTTCGGGAGATGGCGGTGATCTTCCCCCGCTGGATGACGAGATCCGCCGTCGACCTACCGTCGGCTAGTGGGGTTTCCCCCTAACCAGGACTCTCCCACCAACGGGGCACCGCCCCGGTCGGGACAAGCTCTAAGCTCCCGATCGGTCTCCCGGAATATGTGGTAGTGTAGTGCATGTTAGTGTAAGTGTGTGTGTAACGGGAGCGGATAGGACAAGGAAAAGGAAGGACAGATCGCGCGCGGTCCGTGGCCCGTTTTGATAAGGTACTGCTCCGGCATTCGTCTGGTGTTGATCGGAGAAACCACGGAAAACTACCGATCACAGCAGCTGGCCGCTAGAATTCTCCTCCAGACAGCGACTGAATTCGACCTAGCTGAAAAGCTAGTGTCGAAAATCCTTCCGCCGTCAGGACTCGAACCTAGGACCTCCCGGTGAGAGGCGCTGCAGTGACATCAGTTGATGCACTGAGCTACCGCTCCCGGTAAACAACATCCATCGATGTAACAGTTACCAATGTATAATTGAGCTTTCCTAACTAATTCAAGTACAAGTTAAAACAAAGTTACTTTATTAGAAGACTTTAGGTGGACTATCTCAGCTAATCTCCATGATCAGTTGAATTAACAATACACTACATACGAAAATTTCCTGATATTTTCTTACGCATTTTATTGATCATCTTTCAGAGAAGGAAAAATATGGAGATGCAAAATAATATTGTTTTAAAAATTTGGAGTTGTCAAGTTGTCTTCCTACTCACACAAAGACATCAATGTATGAGTGTTTAAATCGTGGCAATATATTTAAATTAAAATACATTTTGATAAGCAAATATAATAGAAGATACACTAAAGTGCACAACGTAACAATTGGTGTTGAATAGGTTTTAATTATATTGTTCTGAATGATTCTTTACAGAACTTATTTCATCAACTCACATATGTCCGTTTCCGATTCTGTCTCCATTTCATCAATTTTTGTAGTTTGTTGATATTCCTTCGCACGATCTCTCTGTACTTTACAAATTTAGTTCTTCGGATATCACGCCCTGTTCTCTTTAGCACCCCGTTGGTACTGTAGCGTCGTGGATACAAACATATTTCAACGAGCGGCCGCGTGACGTAGGTGAAACGTTAGGCGTCCACATGCTAGCCTTTGTTATAGAGAGAGAGAATGTGACGTTGGGGGAAAAGCCAGGAGGCGGCGTGGAAGGGGTGCAGGCTACCTGCGTCGGGCGCGACGACGCTTCGATCTCTTTCGCTTCGAGTCTTCGAGGAGTGCGCATCTGACCGGGAGCCGGTCGGCGAATGCCTGGTTGGGTGCGGACCGCGAGCGTGGCGGATAGGGCCGGCAATGCGTTTGCCTTAAGGACAGGGAGACTCAAGGAGGAGTACGTAAGTAGGATGCGGCGCTTCACGCCATCGAATGTAAGTGATATTCGAGCGTAGTGGTGTGGTAGCCGCAGCGACAGATTACTCCGAGTAGTGGGATCTTTTTAATTTAATTTAATTATTAAGGTAAATAAGGTTGTTTCGGTGGTGGAACTTAGTAAATAAACCAGCAATTATTTAACCCACTCTCGTCTGTATATTATTGCAACCGCATGACGTCACAGTACATTTCACTTTCCGATGTCTGCAGACGTAATAATTGTGTGTTTGAACATCTCCAATATTTTTTTAATTCTATCTATTAAAATGGAAAGACGAATCTAATAATACGAGTATCTATTTTCTTTTGGAGTATCCATATGCCATTTTTCTTATCAAGCATAAATGTAACATATGAAATACCAACTAAAACCCGAAAAATGAAAATATTTATGAAAATACTACAATACGCGTCTAAATAAATAACTACAAAGGTTTCCTTCAATGTTTTTTCGAACATTGCACATACCTTGTTAACACTGATCCATGGACTTTGGATGTCTTCATTGAAGAAAGTATCTAATTTCTTGTTAATAACATGGAAACGTTCTTTAATCAATAACACCAAATTAATAAACTGTAGCATTACCAAAATAAACACCATGTGAATTGACGCTGCAGCGAAATAGTACACTGCTGACCAAAGTCCTGGTTCACTGAGAACAATGCATTCCGAAATGACGATCGCATTACACATCACAAACGCCAGTGACAGCTGCCATACAAGGAACTTCTCTATATTTCTATATGAAGCGCTTCGATCATCTATAATCTCACGATCGACGTTTGTAATGAGATCGAAGATGGAGCAGAGGCGGCAGTAGAATCGAGGGAAGGCCGCGATGCCAATGGCAACGACGTCAGTGATGAGCAGCGTGAGCCAGAGCAGCATGTCCGAGTACTGCATGAAGGTGCTCATCTGCACGTAGAGGTGCTCCACCCGCCAACGCATGCACAAGGAGAAGACGGCCACGTAGAAGACCAGCACGACGCCCGCGTACGCCACCTGTCGGCCGGAGCGGGTGAAGCGGCCGGGCGAGGGGTGGCACACGAGCAACCCCAGCAGGCGGCACACCCACGCCAGCGGGGCCACGGCCGAGTGCAGCGAGCTGGACCGCCGTCGCCGCCCCTTCCCCGCGTCCTGCCCCACCCTCACTTTCCACATGCCTCCACGGCTCACATAAAGCCCACGATCCTTCCACGAAAACCAACTACAGGACTGGGTATGCAGCAGGAGAACTTTTTGCTCAAGTGGCAGCTATTCTTTACTTCATTCTCAATTTTTCTTTAACAATTAGCACATTAATTTAACATGTCAAGTGTTCATTAAAAACCCACATAAAATCATTTAAATGCTAAGTGTACATTAAAGATTCACAGAACATGGATTCTCCAAAAAAATTCTCTTTTGAAGCTGCACTTTCGCAGTGGACTTTCAACGCAGTGGACCTATGTCCTAAAGTCTTCACCGTTTGTCAGCTATTCAGTGCAATGACAAGCAGACGTCGAATGATCACATGATCTCGAGGGAAGACACGCCCCCACGTAACGTCAAAATAACCACCCTGCGCCGCGTGCATCAACAAATCGATACCATTCGGCTTGAATGACAGCTGGACAAAACAGTTGCTTTTAAGGTAATAAAAACCTTGAGCACGATTCAAACGAGAAATGATAAAACTATTATTAGCGATAGGAAATTCAGGACTTAACGTATAACACTGAAAAAATAATTATTTTAGTAAAAAAATTAGAATTCATATGTCTTCCTCAATGTCATTTCATTATTTCGACCGAAAGCAACGCTCATCTTTTGACATGAATACATCGTTCAACGCGACATATAATACTAAGCGCACATTGGGATTTCATGATATTTGTCAAGAATTTCCAATGTAGTATTTAGAATGACTATTTCACAAAAAATACGTTAGTACACTCAAATAAGACTTAAATAAACAAATGAGACGAAAAATTTAATTAAATAGTCAGTTCACGAAATATTTTTTCGTTAGAACGTGACCTGCTAAACATCACAAATCGCTCACCAAACAGGGGAAAATAGACGTGCAACTTCCTTGTATAAAAGTTCCCACCACATGTTCATTTGAAAAAGAGCATCACCTTTGTCCCTGGTGCATGTCCTACAAGTTTATAATAGTTATTCTCAAACCTGTAGTTTTTTAACGTAAGGATTATTGTATTTTTACTATCTCAGGACTGCTTACGCAGTATAGAGAAATTATTATAATGGTGCGGAAAAATACGCCGAATTTTAGACCAAAAAATTCTATTGCCGCACCCTGGTAACTAAAAAATGTATATTTTTCCTATATAGTAAATTACTTCCTCTAACACGTCGTGTAGTCAGAATCAGTGTGTTGTCGGTATTTGATAACAAAAAATTAATGACAAAAGGTCTGTCCGTCTCTTAACAACTCTAGCTTCTAAACCGTAAGCAGGATAACACCAAAATTGACATTTCCCAATATATCTCATTGATGTCACGACCCATTGAATTTAAAAACGATATTTAATTTTTGGGGGTACTTCACATGAAGCCCCAGGAACATATACAAAATTTTCCCAAAAAAATTAAGAGAATAGTACAGGTGCCATTTTCGTTGACATTTTTCAAAAATATCAATAATTTTGGCGTATTTGAAAGTGAAACAAACGCAATTTTTAAATTTTAAATAATTTATTTCTCAGAAATAACTCAATTTTTTTCTTTAAATATTTTCCCCGTATGTAGCAACGAACAGTAAAGAAAATGATATCGGTCCCATTTTCGGCGCACTCTCTGCATTATCAATAATTGAAAAAAATTGAAATTGTAAATTCGAATTTCTGTTCAAATCCGAATTCCGCCTCCAAAACTTAACTTTTTTCTTTCAAAATGAACTCAAACTTACGGATTTTGAGAAACGCTCAAATTCCATTTTTTCAAAAATGGATGCAGGTGTTTTCTTCAAATTTTTTGTACGGCATTTTTGCATCGTTTAATATGGCATAATATGGTTTAATATGGCATTTGGTGTTTTCTTTTGTTTCTTCAAATATTACACTTTTTTTAAAAAAAATATTTCTCACGCGTTAAGATACACATTTTCATCTATTTGTATACATTATTGCATTTGTGAGTGGGAGTGCTTCAAATGACTATAAATGAAGTTTTTCGAAAACGCAATAGATATCTTTGAAAAGAGCTTCAAATTTTGCATGAGCATCAAAATTGCATTAATTGCAATTTTCTTAAAAACTGCTTCAAATTTTTCAATGAAAATTTCTATTTAGGGCGAGGTTTTACTCTTCTTTAATATTCTTGAAGTATTATTTCGGTTCTACTGTTAGGAAACCAAAAAATTGAGAAAATGTAAAATAAAAAGTATTTTTGCGCGACGATAGATGGCAGATGGCAAGAGGATGGGGAAGACCGCAAAGCCGTAATAATTTTATTAAAATATCTTTCGCATCGTTAAATAACACATTTCCAGCGATATGTATATATCATTTGCGAGTTATTTGTGAGAATACATTTGTGAGTTAATGTGCTTCAAATGACCTCAAATGAATTTTTTCGAAAACTCAAAAAAATTCTGTGAAAAAGAGCTTCTAATTTTGGATTTACAGTGGGGCTTAAACGCCACTTTCTTAAATAGGCAGCAAATGTTTCAATAAAAATTGCCATTTATGACGAGGTGTTATCCTTACTTAATATTCTTAAAGTAATATTTCGGTTCGACTATTATTGTACTAAACTGAAAAATTGGGAAAATGTCAAAAAATGTACTTTGGGGTGCAATAGATGGCAGCTGGCAAGAGGATGGGCCAAGACCATAAAGGAAACAAGAACCACTAAGGAACTTAGAAAACAATTTCTACGAGAGAGTCTGTTCCAGTCTGTAGCACCACTAGTTTGAAGGGTTCTTTACTATCGTTTGTAGAGTTCTTCACTATCCGAAATCAAAGTTTGATCACAAAATAACTAGCTTTTCAGCAAGATCGAATTCAGCTGCTGTCTGGAGGAGAATTCTAGCGGCCGGCTGTTCTGACTGGTAGTTTTCCGTGGTTTCTCCAATCAACACCAGGCGAATGCCGGAGCAGTTTCCTACCAAACGAGCCACGGACTGCGCGCGATCTGTTTTTCCTCTTCCTTGTCCTATCCTCTCCCCTTACACACACACTTACACTAACATGCAATATACTACCACATATTCCGGGAGATCGGTCGGGAGATTAGACCTTTTCCCGGCTGGGGTGGTGCCCCGCTAGTGGGAGAGTCCTGGTTAGGGGGAAACCTCACTAGCTGACGGTAGGTCGGCGCCGGATCTCGCCATCCAGCGAGGGAAGATCACCGCCATCTCCCGAGAAAAAACATGCACTACACTAACGGGAATAATGACCGAAGCACTTAATGCGCCCGGAAACACGAAAAAATCAATCGAAGAAATTCGACTGAACAGTTCAGGCGCGGCGTTGACCACAGGCACAGAAATACCGTAATCCGACTAGTAGTGAGTGCTACAGAGTATCACAGACTTTCTCGTTAAAGTTAATTTCTTTTTCTCTTCAGTCTGGGATATCTTTTCGCATTTGCGTCAACTCTTCTCAGCTGCCACTTTTGGTGCCGGAAGGATATTTCTTAACGTTTTTTGGACCCCCTCATGGTGATATTGAAAGATACCTTTAAGAGTATTATAGGAGAGTAAAACCTGATCTTGTACGTAAATTTTCGTTTAAAATTAGGAACAGTTTTTGAGAAAATGTTATTTGAACAATTTTGAAAATGCGCAGTATGAAGTGCTTTGAAGATAACATTGCAGTACAATGTGGCGCTTCAGTTAAATGCAATTTCCAAACCCCCTGAGTTTCACTGTTGCTGGGCGTTGCCGTGTGACGCGGGGCGAGGCAGTGGAGGGCAGGAGGAGCGAGCAGCACGGGGTAAAGAGAGGAGAGAGGGAAAGAGAGAAGGAAAAATGAGAGAGGGAGAAGGGAGAAATGGAAAGAGAGAGAAAGGGTAGAAAGAGAGAGAAGGGTAAAAGGGTGGGGGAAAGAAAGAGAAAGGGTAAAATACATAATTTGCAAATCAGCATTCTTGATACCGCTAGCAAGGAAGTGCAAATAGAGAGAAAAATACGAGTATATTGATTAAATATAATATTTTTATATTCATCAGAACTACTCGTTTTTACAAGAATTACTCATCATTCACGCACCTTATTATGCAAAGCGAAATGACGAAAAAGCGTTTTCGTATTTCACTCAATTAAATGACGCAATTTAAAATACATTTAATGCTTAAATAATATTAAAAGTAATATTTTTTTAAATATTCGATTCAGCAACGATTGAGAACGAAGTCGCTAGCTTAAGATTGATTAAGATTTCTTAAGCTATTCCCGTAAAATCAAACTGCCTCCGATTATACCTCAACTTACATTCAGAGTGACAGCGCCTGAAACGAATTTGGAACGGAAAATAGATATTTTAATCTTTAATGAAATCTGTTCTTCAAAGACATCTTGAAATAAGGTCATGTACAATTTTTCGAAAATATGAATAGTTTCCGTAAACGATTTTGTGAAATATAGGCAACTTTTAAACAATTATTATCTCAATAACAGCTCAAAATGTTTCCCTTATATTTTCTCCTATTATATGTCAAAGGATATGCGACACAAAAATGTTCTAGTCACATTTTCGGCGAACTCTCTGAATTTTTTTAAACTGCAAAATATATCATTTCAAAGTACAATATTGAAGACAAGTATTTTGTGTTAAAAGATATGTTCTAAAAAATCAAGTTTTTAAACATTTTCTAGTACTACGAGTTTCTTTCTTGGTGATATTTCATCCGTGGATGAAAATGAAGCACCTATTGGAATATTTTTATAATTTCAAAACGTTTTGACGGTCCTGTCAGTAAAATTTTGCAAGCGTAGAAATAGTGTACTAGCATGAAATAACCTTTTTTCAGACTAATCGTTATAGTTCTTGGAAATTGAGAAATTGGGTTCCGCAGAGTTTAATCATAGGCCATATCCTCTTCCTTATACCCGTAAATGATATGCCCTCGTCTATTTAAAACAGGAGAGCAGTTCTCTTAGCTGAGGACTTGAATATTCTTTGCAAAAAAGAACCAGAAAGTAGTACGATTTCATATATTTTCAATTGATTTCATTATAACAAATGAATAGTATACGAAGGGAAAACGATTTTCAATACAGTTTTACATGGCAAACAGGCAGTTGCATTAATCACTGAAAATTAACAATATGCAATTGGCTGAGATTATGGTAACAAAATTTCTGGTTCCCTCAATTCAGTCCAATCTGAAGTGGAAATATCCATATAATTAAATTGAACACAATTCACTTCATTGTGTTAATCATTTAGAATTATATCAAATTCTGTCAGCCTTTATGTTCTTTGTTTTTGCTAATGTTCATTCCCGTTTGAGATATGGTATAATATTCTGGAGACACATTCAATAGTACCCAGACTTTCAAATAACAGAATTTATTAAAAGAACGAACAATAAGGAAATGGAAGTGCAATGTCTTTCGTGGAAATCTCTCTTCATTTACTTGAAACCCTACATTCTTTCCTACTTATTGACGAACCTCTAGTTTTTACTGACTTACTTAAGGTGGGGAAATATTTTTTATGCAATCCAGATATTTATAATTACAACAGACGTTGTAGAAATAATATTCATTAGGTGTCGATATCAACAACACAATACAAGAAATTCACATATAATATGAGTATGTTACTTTACAACTCACTGCCATATGACATTAAAGAATTTAAATCGGTACACATGTTTAAGTGTCAAGTACAACACAGTTGTTCCTATACAATGATAGTCTATTCTAACCAGAAAAAAATCTTTATTTTAATAATGATAAAAATGCATTAGTTACTATTTGTAAATATAATTCTAAGATACTTAAATGTGAATGAAACAAGTATTGTACTTCAGCTTCTGAGCCAATGCCCCATCTCGATAAGGTTTTTGTCATGTTTCCCTTGATCCATTACAGAATTGTTGAATAACCCCTTGTTTTGCTTCTGGACTACACTTTTCTTCACTATACGCACGTTTGTTTAATATTTCAGTTAGAGTAAACTCTTTTTATCAAACACTAACACGTAATACAGAGCAAATCTAAAGCGACGAGTCTCAAAAAGACAATGAAATATGGAACCTCACTGATGCAGGAAAAGCAAGAAGCAATAAGGGAAGGGAACTCGAACAAATAAAAACGACGCGACATTCAAGCTAGATAGGTCGTTGTCCACGAAGAGTGAGGCGGCCTCAGCAGCGATATCTAGCGGCGCTCTCGCACACTCGAGACGCCGGCGACCAGACGCTAGCGGTGCCAAGCAGCGGGAGGGAGAAGCGTGCGGTGCGTTGCCGTCAGCCCCCGGCCAGGCCGGCCTTCGCGCGCACCTGGATTACATAACCCCCTCCAGGGAATCTTTGTGGTTCATCGGCCAGCTACCGCCGCGCAGCCGCAGCGCCGCGTTATTACTTGCTAACGCCCTGCGCATGCGCACGGGAAGCCATTGGATTTTCAGCGGAAACTTTTCAATTGTCAAGCGTTTATCATCCGATTGAAAATAAAAGTAGAAATGGCGTTTGGTCAGTAAGGCCGCGGGCTAAATCGGGAGCATTCTTATCTCCCCCCTTTTTTTTATCTGAAGCTTCCAATTGGATAAGCACGTCCCAGATGATCAAATATCAATTATACTTGTATTAAAATCGGAGAGTACAGTTACGAACCCGTAAAAAAACTTGGAACTAAATAACTGGAATGAAATAAAGAATCAAAAGCTTTAAATCCAATCTATTGAAATTCCAAGGAACACAATTAAAATCATTGGGTCAAACTCAGAGTAAGTTATCATTGCTTAAAACTAAGTCGCATTTTGACACGCAATTATCACCAAAGATATTTATATTTAAATTATTTCCTTTGGACGACGATTATAAATATGTAACAGGTAGTAGGAAATATGTAACATAACATAATGATAAATATGTAACATTTAAAAGGGAATAGAATTTTGTGCTATATAATACTAGGGGAAAAAAGTTCAACGTAGATCCTTTTTTCTTAGAGACGATCATTTTAAAATCTGATCGCTGGCGAGTAGGAGGCTATCAGTGTTGCCTAGGGGGCCTGGGCTGAGGGAGGCTTTGTGAAGGGAAGGGAGCGGAGGAGCAGCCGCTGGCGGTCGCCGCGCCGCGCCGTCCCTCAGACGCCGCCGAGCGACGCATAAAAACTGCCCGGCGCGGCGCGGCGCGCCTCTCTCGCCATTAACCTAGCTTACGCAGAGCCGGCCTCCGCGCCGCGCCGCGCCGTGCCGCGCCACGCCGCTCTACACTTGCCGCTCCGCGCTGCGGTCTTCGCCGCCGGGCGCGTTCCATTGAGCAGCGCAGCGGCCACGCGGGCGGGCGGGCGGAGGCGAGGCATGGACCGAGGGGAGGGGAGGGGCACGAGGGCTCGCCCGCTCCTCCTACGTTTCACACGGACATATGATAGCTCTGCTGGGCGCGTCCGCGCAAGTGCTGCTACCTATTATGTTGCCGTCTTCAAGTAAGTGAAAATCCAGAGTTTATCTGATTATATGACAAAACGATAGAAAGTTGATATTTCCTGAATTCTGGGAACGCTATTTGACCACAAACATGGAAACAACACATCAGGGCACATCAGACAGGATGTAACAGCAGAGTAAATGTCGTTAAAAGGCTGCCATGTAAAATAAGTGGGGAGCCCAAACCGAAAGCCTAATAAAAACCTACAAAATCCCTAATTCACTGAAAACTCAACTATGGTTCGGTTATACTTGTATATAGCTCAGCAACTAGAGGATTACTCAATACACTTCATCCCATATTCCATAATGCATTGCGTATAAGCTTACAGGCCTTCATAACAAGCCCATGTCACACACACACACACACACACACACACACACACACACACACGTGCGCGCGCGTGCACTCTCTCTCTCTCTCTCTCTCTATATATATATATATATATATATATATATATATATATATATATATATATATACACACATACATACATACATACATACACATATGTAAATATATTCTAAACAGATAGTCATCCTAAATTTCCAAAACCCCTGAGAGAATGACTCCCCTCCTACCATAATGAGATAAATATAGACAAAACGCTTATTTTCCCAAGACAATTCTATTCCATCCCTCCTTGGCAGATATACAAAAATATCAAAATATCACAAGTTTTCAAATAAAGGGTGCTGCCCTCATCTATTGTCTCATTAACACATTACGAAGTTATTACTCATTAACACATGTTACGAAGTTTTTAAAAAAAGGTCATATGGAACCCAAAATCAAGGGGCAAGTAGATAATTACCAATTACCTCAATGGAGCTAATGATCCGTTTCCGCACCAACTGGTGGTGCTACAACAGAATATACTTTCTCACATTATTTTTAACGGCTACGCAATATTATATTACTACGTGAACTTCCGATAGTGTTTCCATCCAGCATTTTGATGATGGAAGGGGAGATTCGGTGCCGAATCATGTCTACTTGCAGGGGTTTTCCCCAACCAGGTATATTCCACCAGCAGGACACCTCCCCAGTGGGGACAAGTTCTAAGTTCCCGACCAATCTTTCGGCATGTCTGATAGTGTTGTACATGTGAGAGTAAGTGTGTGTAAGTAAGGGGTGAGAATAGGACAATGAAGAACGAAAAATCGCGCGCGGTACGAAGCGTTTTGTGTTAGAGTACTGGTCCAGTATTTGCCTCGTGTTGAAAGGAGAAACTACGGGAAACTACCGAAGAGAGCCGGCCGCTAGAATTCTCCTTTAGAGAGCGGCTGAATTCGACCAAATTACCTAGCTAGTGTCGAAAAGCCTCCCTTCGTCGAGACTCGAACCTCACAACCTCTCGGTAAGAGGCATTGCAGTGGCATGAATTGGTGCCTTAGGCCACCCAAGCCAATCGTTTTTCATATATTTTTTAAAGCTACAGCATTAAGTAAGATTACATTATTCTCTCTTGCTCATCGTAACATCCAATAAATGTCAGAGGTGGAGGTGTTAATGGAGTCTTAACTTCCAGTCTTTCAACTATTTTAAAGATTTCACATGCAACAGTGTTTCCAAATCTAAATAAACAAATGTCTTGTTGCTTACAGATGCTTTATGATAAAAGTTATGAATAAAATTAGCATTTGTCCGTATGTACCCTGGTAGGCATTTATGCACAACTCGCGCAACTTTTCTTGAACGATGACCTTGCTTCCCCCTCCCATGAGCATAAAACAGTTGAAGGCAAAGGCTCGCAGCGAGAACTGATGACAACATTCCAAGCATTAAAACTTCGTTGGCGCGAAACATAAGCTAGCCAATACTAGTTGCTTTCATAGTTGAGAACGTCTGTTCAGCTTTTTTACCATTATCTAAAGAAATTACTGAGATAGGTCCAGGTCCTTCAAGAGAGGCTCCTAAAACTTCTATCTAGTGCCCCTGCTGTTGCCTATCCTGAGCGATGACCTGACCGCACACGTAGAAGGTTTGACTGATTTTTCCAGAGGTTGACATTACTGTAAATACTCTAGTGGCCGACTAACTAATACCCCCACTCCGTCCGCATTTCTTCAATCCATCGTTCAAGAAAAGTTGAGCGACTAGTAGGTGCCTTTACTATAAACGCTCACGGGTGAATACTACAAAAATACGAAAAATTCACTTATACTACATATCAAATGAAGAAAAAGTGAAAACATTGAAATAATTCTCAGTGATATTGAGATAGTCATACATGTTCACGGATACACATTTCAGACCATCAAAAGCAACATTTTTTCTTTCATCAAAACCGAATACAACTTTGAATTTTGTAAAATCAGGAAAAATATAGCTTTTTTCCAATCATCGTGTATGTACTGAAGAAAAATGTTGGGAAAACCGAGTAGAATAAATGTAAAATAATGTCACAATTTATTCCGAAATTATGCCACAACAAAATATATTAGAAATGTTCACACCGAATACGCATCGAAATAAGTCACTGTTGTAGTATGTCGGGATATCGTATCACGTAACTGTAACTTAAATAGAGAAATGAGGGCAGAGACTTTCTCCCGCGTTATGATCGAAAACCGTTCTAACTTCAGTGAATATCGATCGTAACGTGCGTGATTGGGATGAGGGTTCTTTGCCCCACATTCGAGGTTTACTTTCTCATTCAAATGAATATCTTTACTGAAAAAGGGCACACGGCGGCGAAAGTTATTAGCCTGAACGAGTACGCACAACCAGTAGGATTGGAGGAAGGGTTGGTGGAAGAGTTCAATGTGTCAGCTCCCAACAGTACAAGTGGATACTCCAACCATGTATCCATTACAATTTTGCAAACTCCACAGTCTTTGGATATTTGGATGAGAAAACCACACACACACAAATCTACACTCACACACACACACATATATACACGCACACACGCGTGCGCGCCTAAGGTGACTGAAACGCAAGTTGTTTTTTCAATGGCTACATTCATAGTTTTACTCTCTCGTATACTTGTAGAATAGAGAAAGTTTCGCAATGTTCCGGCGAAAAGTGCCCATATAGACAAATAAACTCGCGTTGTGGCGGCCTGATAACGTAAAATAAGTTTTTTCTTGCTTCTGTGTGTAGTAAATTATTGTCTCTAATACGTAGCATAGTCAGAGTCAATGTTTTTTGGTTCTATAGAACTAAATGGCAGTTTTTTCAAAACAGTTTCGCAGTCAATAATAGACAAATTTTCTTTCCCCCTCCAAACACTCCAATAGCTAACATTGTGTTGGTGTGGTGTGCTTTCACATGTGTTCTTCACTTCACATGTAGAGTATCACTTGCCACAACATATATAGTTCCAATTCCTTATTGCTTTTCTGTTCTGTCGTTACAAGGTATTGTAATCATAATATTGTATCGTTTCTTTCCATGTTTTCTTTACCTTAACTGCATTAAGACAGATTAGGCTTGTAAGTGGTAATTAACGTGTTGTTATTGATGCTATTTTATCTTGTACATTACCTCCCTGATGATGTTAACATATTTTCCGAAACGCATGCTAACAATTGCAGTCCAATTCTTCCCACAGACCAAGCCCCATGAACCAGCCTTCATTATTTTTATGGTCGTAATAATTTGATAAAATCAACAATGTGTGGAGAATCCTTACATTTTAAAACCGTATCACGTTTACAGTTAGTGCGGTCGAGTGTTTCGGTCTCATGAGACAAGGGCTGGGGGCAGAACAGCCTAAGTACGTGGACACACCCAAGTCTGTCCCACTTAAGACACAAGTACTTTTTAGGCTGGAGGCATTGCAAACCTTGTATCAGAGCAATGAAGCAAATACCGAAGTAGGGCTAAGGATTTATGTAAAATATGGACGATTATGTGAAGATACAGGCGCGAGATAGGTCTGTGCAATGTTTGGGGAGTACAAAGGTGCTCTTCACTACCTCTAAGAGGAGTTGTAGGTAACGAGCGAGACTCCAGTAGTATCTTAGACGTCTAAGAGAATAGGAAAATAATTAATATGAGACAGCTTGTGCCATTCTCTAGCTTCATTAATTAGATCGCATTATGTTTGCATTCTAAACACAATATTACGAAGTAAATGTTTTGTTTAACCCCTTTACTGTGACCATATCTTATTTTCCAACGCATTTTTACTCAATAACTTGGTGAGATGTACACACCAGTGCCCACCCACAGAACTTCATACAGAACCAAAAATCAGGTCCGAAAAAGTTAGCGTCGCAAACTCTTTGGGCAACGAAACTCTTGAGCAATAAATAGCGATAAATTACTATGTTGTAATTTTTTTATTTATCTCTGTAATTTGTTGCTTTTCTTGCGTTGGCGATGCTAACTTGACAGCATGTTGGTATCACGTTTGCGAAAAAATTGCATCTCCGGTATTATTTAAAAAGCGACAAAATTTATTTTTTGGGAACTCTTCAGCAATAAAAAAGCAACTAATTCGTATGTTGTTATTTTTTATTTATCTCTGTGATTTATTGGCTTCCTTGCGTTTGCGATTCTAACTTGACACGAATTTGGCACCGCGTTTACGAAAAATTGCATTTCTGGTATTATTTGAAGTGCAACCAAATTTCTTTTTTGTGAACTCTTGAGCAACACAAAAGCGACACATTCCCACATAATAATTTTTAATTTACGTTTGTAGTTTCTTTGCTTTATTAAGTTCACGATGCTAACTTGATATCAAGTTAGCCAAATCTCTAATAGCGGGATCAAATGAAAAGCGATAATTGTTTTTTGCGTAACAAATTAACAACAAAAAAGCGACAAATTTTGTGTTTAATTTCCGTATTTTTTGAAAACATTGCGATGCTTACTTTAGGGACGTCCAAAAATCGCGTGTCCGTCCGCCTTGGTTCGCTCTTGTGCTCCTAAAACGGTTGCAGTGGCCTTGCTCGTGCACTTCCGGCGCGAGCGCGCGCTAACGGTGCCGGCGCCGGGAGGCGGCGCGGGAGATAAGGAGGAGGAAGTTCCGGATTTGTGGCGACTGAGTCGGCGGCCGAGGAACGCGGACGTGGCCCACTGACGCACCGCCTCGCCCCGCCACGCCGCGCCGCGCCACAGGTGCATCGCTGGCCCTGACCCCACCGCGCCCCGCCCACGCCCTCGCCAACGGAACAACGGCGCTTCGAAAACCTCCGGCGAATGCGGTTGGCGGTCGCTCATTTCCGCACGCGCCACCCACTACTCGCGCAACTTTTCTTCAAGGATGGATTGATTGATTGATTTTTTCGTGTTTCCGGGCGCGTCAACTGCTTTGGTCATTTGTCCCGTTAGTGTAGTGCATGATTTTTGCTCGGGATATGGCGGTAATCTTCCCCCGCTGGATGGCGAGATCCGGCGCCGACCTACCGTCGGCTACTGGGGTTTCCTCCTAACCAGGACTCTCCCACCAGCCGGGCACCGCCCCAGCCGGGACAAGTTCTAAGCTCCCGACCGGTCTCCCAGAATGTGTTAGTGTAGTGCATGTTAGTGTGTGTGTGTAAGGGGAGAGGATAGGACAAGGAAGAGGAAGGACAGATCGCCCGCGGTCCGTGGCCCGTTTGTTAGGGTGCTGCTCCGGCATTCGCCTGGTGTTGATGGGAAAATCCCCGGAAAACTACCGATCAGAGCAGCCGGCCGCTAGAATTATCCTCCAGACAGCGACTGAATTCGACCTATCTGAAAAGCTAGTGGCGAAAATCCTGCCGCCGTCAGGACTCGAACACAGGACCTCCCGGTCAGAGACGATGGATTAAGGAAACGTGGGCGGAGTGGGGGTATTATTTACAAAGTTGGCCACAAGAGTATTTACAGTAAAGCCAAACTCTGAAGAATCAAAGTCAACCTGCTACGTGTGCGGCCAGGTCATCGCTCTGAGTAGGCAACAGCAGGGACACTAGATAGGAATTTTAGGTGCCTCCCATGGAGGACCTGGACCTGCCTCAGACATTTCTTTAGATAATGGTAATAAAGCTGATCAGAAGTTCTTTACTCTGAAAGCATCTAGCTTTGACTAGCTTCTGTTTCGCACCAACGAAGTTTTAATGCTTGGAACGTTGTTACCAGTGATCGCTGCGAGCTTTTGCCTTCAACTGTTTATTGCTCAAGGGAGAGGGAAGCAAGGTCATCGTTCAAAAAAATTTGCGCGAGTAGTACACGAAATGAAGGCATTCGAGCCTAGTGCGGGGTATGCGAACCCACAACCCTAGCACAGAGCGTTTGCCTTCGGCGTCACTTAAGGTATTCCCCCTAAACCCAAGCACAAATGTGCTCTTTGAAGCGGTTTTAAAGTCTTGGTGATTATATCAATGAGCATTTCTTTTCTTTTCAAGAAAAACAGCAGTCGGTGCAACCCGAGTGTCAAATACTCCAATGAACGTGATGGTGAATTTGCAAAGAGCTATGAAATTTAAAAGCATTTGATATAATATTATAGGTGCAGTCGCCATCAATATAGTTTTTAATTCAGTTTTAACCACCTGTAGAATACTTTCCGAAAGGTCACAAAACGGGTCAAAAGAGGCCCAGAGGAAAGGCATTTAGATTCAACCAATGAAGATACGCACGTAAAATGCTTATGCATTTGTGATGTCGTACAATAATGGAAGATACAAATAAAATTAAGCACATGTTTATAGATCTGTTACTCATTTAATGAGAAAAATGATATAGAAAAATATTTATTCGTCTTTGCTCGTCCATAAGGTCTTTCAATAGTTTTCAGGTCATGTAAGGTTTTAACAATACGTACATTTGACAAATTAATTTTAATAACTACAATAACTGTAACACTACTGCTGCTACAAAATAGCACAGACTTTTTTGTACTAGTTAGTTTCCTATTTGTTTTCACTCAGCTAGCTTTTCGGTTTTGTCCCCAATCTCTTCGCAGCTGCTTCTTACCGGCGTGTCTAAAAGACATTTGTTCATATTTTCACAATTTTCGGTCCCCTAATTGGAGAATAGAACTTGAGGTACTAGGACAGCACATATTTCGGGCATTATTTCTCACTTTTGTAATTTTCGAAATTTCAGAGAATTCAACGATAATACCTGTACCGTTTTTCAAATAAACTTTGTTCTATAAGAGGAAAACATCGAAAAAGAAAGAATTTGGAGATGATTTTGAGAAAAAAAATTGCCTTTACTTCAAGCAAAAATTACGCTAAAACCACTGCTTTTCTTAATATTTGCATACGTATCATAAAATATCAAAAAAACGTAAACTGTCTTTATTTCAAGCATAAATGACGCGAAAACTAATTTTTTTTAAATGCACATATACCAAACTGTTCAGTTTAAAACCAATTTATGTTAATATAAATGAAGCCAATATCTTGTATTTTAATAGAACGTAGTTTTCTTTCATAACTAGCAAAAAAGGCACAAAATAATAAAAATTGGGCATGATGTGTTCTTCAGATGTTTTAATCCAATTCTCTTCATCTCTTTGTATAATTTCCTGTTAAGTTCGTCAGGATATTTTCTTACATTTTGATGTTGTACCGAATGATAACTCGGCGAGTGTGAAAAAATATGCGGTAGGCATGGTTCACTTATTTTGATATTTATGAGCAGGCATTGATAATTTCAAACAAGAAATTGCTATTAACATATCTAGAAATATTGCGTGTTACTACTGCCGAGTCCAAACGTTAAAATTCGAGGCAGAGCGTAGCGGAGTCGAGATTTTAATTTAGACGAGGCAGTAATTAACACTATAACATTTTAAGGTAAGTTCAGCATTTTATCGGTGACCATAAAATCTCACGAATAATATAGTCCCTTAGTAATGCCACAAAATCGTTAAAAAAACATATTTTCTTTAAAACATTATACCTTTCTTATATACGAGTAGAAGGTGCAATTCATAACACAGGGTCATTTGACACTGTTAAGTTTAGATTAGGTGTTCTGTAATACAAATATGAATGAATGGTTGTATAAAAATGATAATAACATTTAACACTACATATTTTATCCATATTTCATGCAATTATGAACTTCATACCGAAGGCATTAAAAAGAAATCATTCTTGCATGTATTTACATTATTATTCGTGCAGCGCACACAATGTGACGAAAAGGTTTTGGTAAATATTCATACGTTGAAACACAAATTCTGTTAAAAAGAAATTCAGAAGATAGGTCAGCGGGAGCGATAATGCAATAGTATGATGCGAATATTGGAGTCAGGAAACAAAAGAACGCGACTGATGGACTACATGCGCCAGCGCGAGAAATTAAAGGTGAATCGAATACTACACGAGTGTAATGAAAGTAAATAAATCTTGAAGGAGCTGCTGCGACCTGGGTTCATTATGTAAACTCATTTGGAATTTCGAATGTCGAATGAATTATTTTCAAAAGGAGCTGGTTCTAAACAACTTCCTTCCAAGAACCATCTGGACGCTTAAACATTCGTCAATGTGTTTATCGAGATTGACTCTTTAAATTAGAATAACTCTTGTTAGCTTTCGGTTTCGAATTGTCGACATGCACATAGAAGATCACGTAAATAAGTAGAAAGTTTTTATTACTTACATTTTCGCATCTGAATGATGTCTGTAATTGGATCCACCTATAACAGAAGAGAAAAATTAGTGGTACTACTACAGCATATACTTTCTCGCATCATTTCTAAATTAAGCAATATTCAAAAATTCAGTGTTGAACGAAAAAAGTGACCTGCACCATTCTTGTAAGCGTCCCTTGTTCTATATGTGACAAAAATGAAGATAAAATTTGGAGCACATTTAATACATTAAAAACTTTTGGAAAAAAAATGTTTTAATGCATTAAATTCAAGGAGAAATTACGCAAAATACGCTTGGTTTTTCAAAAATCGTGACACTTTTTTAAAGATCTAATTTTTAGAGCAAATTCCTCTTTCAACAAAAATCTCTATCTTCAAATTTGTAGTTTTTGCAATTTTCGACAATAAGAGTTCGCCGGAAATGGGACTAGCGCCGTTCTCTGATACACAGGAGGAAATTTAAAGAAATAATGGAGCCGTTTTTGAGAAAAAAAACTGTTTAAAAATTGCGTACCTTTAACGCAAAAACTCATGTAAACTACTAATATTGTCTAAAAAACTGTAATTAACCTTATTTCAAGCTCTGTCCTTGAACAACAGATTTTATTAAGAAACAAATCTTCAATACTGTAGTTGAAGGAAGACCTCTTGAAATGATCGAAAAATCAAGAATTTCAAAGAAAGTGAGATCTCAGCTAGTCTTGTAAGTATTTTACGCCATCCCAAAGCAAAGTTAAATCCAAAAATATGGAGCATTTTTTTGGAAATTTTTTAAAATATAATTGAGACTTCATGCAATGTACGTCCACAAATCAAAATATCAAATCATTCAACTGAATTGAAAAATAAAAATGACCGTTTCAAACTCGCAGAGCCTTGAGATCCTTTAAATCGATCGGTGAATATCAATCTTGGAGAAAATCGTCTGAATGGTTTGGGCGCTAGCGTTTACTTTTGCCGTGTCATCAATTGTTTGGTATCGTTGTTTTTGATACCGAACAATTGATTCACGGCAAAAAAAACTGCAAAACAAAACATGGTTTCTACGTATAGCAACAAGATTTATCCACTTTTCGAGTCCTTGACAATAAGTCGTGTGAAGAGAACACAAGAAGAGGTTCAGCGAAGTAACATCCATAACGAACATTAAATTGGTTATTTGTGGCGTCTGCTCAGCAGTTGAGCATCTGCACATATCGCTGTATTGCATTTGCGTTCAAAAGTAAATCATATATTTTCATATCAATAACGCAAAGCCTGCAGCTATCAGCAACACTGTCGAACGACCAACACTTTTTGAGCGCGTATAAAGAAGAGGCTCATACATATAGGAGCCTCGCACGTATGATAGCAGCTGGAGATGCTTATTGGGATTTACGAATATTCTTCACGTCATTACCATGATCCCATCTGCTATGAGATAAGTGGTCGTACAAAGCACTACCTTCGTCGCCTTGTAGGTGTTGTACCAAGTGAACAAAACTATCCTGTTCTGAAGAAAGAGAAGAATTTCTTCTTCGCTTATTACTTTGTCGGTAATTACTTTGTTTTCGATTTATAACTTGTACCGCACAATTGCCTGAACAATGAATGCATTCAACAAATCAATGTGTGATTGGGAACCCCATTCACATTACAATTGCGATTTGTCGTGTTAAAGACCAGGTTAAATAAATTGGGAAATTCTAACGACGCGAGAGAACGGGTATGAGCAACGCTGCGGTGGCGTTTTGGCTGCGCCGCAAGCAATTAGCACAGCGTCAACACGTGTAAGAGAAGCGTGAAGCCCTGAGGAAGGCCACGGCACGCCCTTGATCACGGAACGCTCCGCGCGCGCACAACAGAACGGGCACACAATAGTTTGGAGTTACGAGGCGGTCCTTTGTGCTGCTGAATGAATACACAGCCGCTGGGGCGCGTCCTTCCAATCGCATAGGAGCGCGGGGGCGGGGGGGGGGGGAAGGCATCAGCGGGCGGGCGCCCCGCGCAGCCGCAACGAGGCCGGAAGTGATGGCGCGCGCCCTCTTAGCGGCCCAATTATTTACTTAGGGGGCTCATTAGGCCTAATTGGAGGCCGCGCTCAATGCGCGTGCGGCGGTCGCGCCTCGGCGCCGGAGCGCGACGCCTCGGCTGCGCAGCGCCATCTGGAGCGCTCCACGGCCCTCGACGGCACACCACCGACGCCGGTCAACGGAGACCTCCTCGGGCGAAATACTGGCCCTTATCCATTACAAATTGCCCTTCATATCGTTCCCTGGCTGCAGCGCCTCTGACCGGGAGGTCCTAGGTTCGAGTCCGGACGTCGGCAGGATTTTCGACACTAGCTTTTCAAGTAGGTCGAGTTCAGACGCTGTCTGGGGGAGAATTCTAGCGGCAGGCTGCTCTGATCGGTAGTTTTCCGGGGATTTTCCCATCAACACCAGGCGAATGCCGGAGCAGCACCCTAACAAACGGGCCACGGACCGCGGGCGATCTGTCCTTCCTCTTCCTTGTCCTATCCTCTCCCCTTACACACACACACTAACATGCACTACACTAACACATTCTGGGAGACCGGTCGGGAGCTTAGAACTTGTCCCGGCTGGGGCGGTGCCCGGCTGGTGGGAGAGTCCTGGTTTGGGGGAAACCCCAGTAGCTGACGGTAAGTCGGCGCCGGATCTCGCCATCCAGCGGGGGAAGATCACCGTCATCTCCCGGGGGAAAACATGTACTACACTCACGGGACTAATGACCAAAGCAGTTGACGTGCCCAGAAACACGAAAAAATCAATCAATCAATCGAAGAACAATTCACATTTCAGCCATGAAGAAGGCCCTGAAGGACGGTCCAAACGCCGGCAAATCGTTAAACAACGCGGGGTCGCCCATATAACCAACAGCGTCAATATGGACCACGATCTACCACACCTGTTAGGTTCATTTGTGTGAAAGCGTACTAACGTAGAAATAGCCATCTTAAGCAAACCAAATTGAAAGGCGGGTGGTTTCAATTGATTGATTGTTTCGTGTTTCCGGGCGCGTCAACTGCTTCGGTCATAAGTCCAATTAGTGTAGTGCATGTTTTTCCCAGAAGATGGCGGTGATCTTCCCCCGCTGGACGGCGAGATCCGGCGCTGACCTACCGTCGGCTAGTGGGGTTTCCCCCTAACCAGGACTCTCCCACCAGCGGGACACCGTCCCAGCTGGGACCAGCCCTTAGCTCCCGACCGGTCTCCCGGAATATGTGGTAGTGTAGTGCATGTTAGTGTAAGTGTGGTGTGTGTAAGGAGAGAGGATAGGACAAGGAAGATGAAGGACAGATCGCGCGCGGTCCGTGGCCCGTTTGTTAGGGTACTGCTCCGGCATTCGCCTGGTGTTGATCGGAGAAACCACGGAAAACCACCGATAAGAGCAGCCGGCCTCTAGAATTCTCCTCCAGTCAGCGACTGAATTCGACCTATCTGAAAAGCTAGTGTCGAAAATCCTGCCGCCGTCCGGACTCGAACCTAGGACCTCCCGGTGAGAGGTACTTCAGTGACATCAGTTGATGCACTGAGCAACTAAAGGCGGGTGGTGTTTGTGAAAAGAAAACTATTCCACTTAAGAAGTATTACTGCAGCAAGTACAGAATTTTTAAAGAAACTTTTAATTGCGGGTTGCTGAAGTGCTCCTATAGACTGCGCGAGGCTACCTAGGGCGGTGTCCCATCGCCATAGGCGACGCTTGTACCAACCGAAGAGGAAATTATCATAAAATGGATTATGAACATGACAACACGTTGTCTAATACCCTTTATTTTTCAGGTAAAAATATGATGCGAATAATACACAAAATTACCTTGCCACATTATGTTTGTCACAAGTATGGAAAAGGTTGTACTTTTTAAAATCCCAAGAAGGCAGCTTGATGATCCACAAATTTTAAGAAGAGGTTTCTCGGAGAAAATTATACATTAACAGATTACGAAATTAACTTGCGTGTGGTACCTATATTAATTTTATTTTATTCCTCATATACGTGTTTGAAATTGAATTCACGGTGCAGCGAGTAAGTTGAATGCATTTGTAACGTATTGTAGGACTACAGTTAGCAACCGCCACAAAGGGCGGGGGCAGAGGATTAGACGCCAGGGGCCAGGCAGGATGTGACACGCCGAGGTATTCTGGGAAATCCTAAGAGCTAGGGAAAGGGATGCCCAAAGTACGGGACAGCGCATTTTTGCCGCGTGTCAAATTCTTGGAATCCAGGGAAATGGATGTCCAAAAATGCCTGGCAAAGCGGTCCGTGTGGGCCGTGTGCAAAACCCAGTGACGTTTCAGGTCACGTGGGTGGCAGCTATATAAGAACCAACGCAGAGCGCGGGGGTGGGGTTTGTTGAGCTGAGAGGGAACCCTCGTGCGAACGCACAAAAACTTGCGCCCAGGGCGGTGCGGAGCCGAGCTAGGCTCGTGCGGCAAACCATGTGTTGGGACGCCGTTGTGGACTATATCCACGGGTGACAAGAGGTCGCCGGAGCTGTCTGCTGTGTGCGGGAGGCTCGCTGAGGAGTGGCGCGGGCCACGAGTCAGTTATTCATTTTTAAGGATCGCTCCTGCGATCAGGGAAGTAAAGATCTACCAGAGCTGAGTAACTTAAAGTATTATTGTACATATTGTGAATAAACCTGTACATATTTATCATTGAAGCTCGTGTCTGTGATTATTGTGTATTCCCACGACGTCACAGACGGGTAGACATAATTGGTGGCAGCGGTTAAACGAATTCCACGGGGAATATCACCCACCAAATAGTATAATTGGTGGCAGCGGTTATAAAGAAACCCACGGGGGAGTACGTGCACCCACCAAATAGCATAATTGGTGGCAGCGGTTAAACGAATTCCACGGGGAATATCATTCACCAAATAGTCATAATTGGTGGATGCGGTTATAAGAATTCCACGGGGAAGTGTTGCTCAATTGTGATAATTAATAGCAGCAGTTAAAACATTCACGCCGGAACGGCACGGCATTGTTGCACCATACGCATAGTGGTGGCAGTATTACGAACAGTGGGTGGGCCAGTGCGTGGGTGTGTCGACGGGCAGACATAATTACGACGCACGGGAGCAGAGAGGGTCCGCTCCTAGCCAGACGCCCACGTCTTCACGGCAACGCCGGAAGGAAGGAAGGAAGGAAGGACGGAGAAGGAAGGACGTCTCAAAGCCAACCGGCTTTGATAAAATCAAGAAGTCAGCAAGGATCTGGTGTAAGTATAGCTATCTGCATTGTAAGGTTCGGTTCAGGTTTCAGTTATGGCTTACTTACCGAGATTCGGGAAAGATTGTGTAGTGCACGTGGCACAGGAATTAGGACTCCAAATTACAGGTGGGGAAACTTTGGTAGTACTAAAAAAATTGATAGAGGAGCATTCCGATTACGAGGAGGAATTTGTGAAAGGGATAGCTCAGGCATATAAGGATGAACGCGAACGAGAAAAGATTGAACGCGAACGAGAAAAGGCCGAACGCGAATCAGAGAAGGAACGTGCATTTCAGTTAGAAAAACTGAGAATAGAACAGGGCCAACTGGCGGGTAGAGCTAGTCCGCAGTCCGAAGTAAATAGCAAAATGCACATTCGATTAAATCAAGTTATGAGCCGATTCAAAGGGGAGGACGACGACATAACGGCATTTTTAAGTGTTTTTGAGAGTCAGGCGGAACAATTAGAAATTCCTGAAGAAGAGTGGGTGGCAAATCTTATGGGACTGCTCCCACACCAAATCAATGCATCGCTAACTTTAGAAGGGCAAGGTAGAAGAACAGAATATGCCGATTTAAAGAGTAGGTTATTAGAAATGTATCGATTCAATGCCGAGAAGTTTCAACAATTGTTCGCGAAACATGTAAAAGCCGCGAATACTACCTGGAACGTATACGCGAGAGAGCTGAAAAATTATTGCAAAGAATGGGTAGCAGGACTAGATATTCATACGTTCGAGGACTTAATGAATCTAATTGTAACCGATCAATTGAAGCGTCGTGTGCCTATTGATATTAAAGAGCACTTTATTGATGAGTGGGGGGAATTTAAGATGCCGTTAGAACTAGCTCGTAAACTAGACAACTATGAAAACAATAGGGCAGGCTGGAAACGGTCTTCGTTCAAGCCTTATAGGAAATCGGAAGCCGTAGGGGAACATGTTGCAAGCACGAGCAAGACGATGCCGATAGTACCGGAAATTCAGGGGAAATCGAGCGGTAAGAAAACCGATGTTAGGGCAGCATACGAGAAGCCAGACAAGCGGAAATGCTACGGGTGTGGTGCCACAGACCACATGGTCCGTGAATGCCCGCAGCGCCGCGTGGCCGAAAAAATGAATCATGTGGCAGACAAAACAGCTACGGAATTGTTTTCACTGTACGTGTTCTTTGGAAAAATCAATAAAATTCCCGGGAGATTTTTGCGCGACTGTGGTGCCAGTTTCGATCTTGTCCATGAGAAATTTATTAGCGACGAGAATTTAACGGGAGAAAGCGTGTGGATTTTGCAACCGCTTGATGCCTCACCACGAAATCTCCCGGTGGCAGAAGTCACTATTGAAGGGCCATTCGGGAAAGTAGTAACTAAAGCCGCAGTTGTGCCTCGGGAATGCGACAGCGGATATTACTTATTAAGTAATAGAACAGCTGCTCTGTTGGAAGAAGTAAAGGCAGGATTTATTGAGCCACAATTAGTTGCAGCCGTAACGACGCGGGCAAAAGCCGCTGAAACGTCGCGGGTGACTCAAGAGTCGGGGCCGGCTGACCGACAGCAGGCGAGTTTGACGCGGACGAGCAGGTAGAAAACCTTGAACAATTGAGGCAGGAGGGAGCCGTTAGTGAAAGGGACGCCAGTGCAAGTGTACTAACGCCCGAAGTGAATGAACTCATAAATGTTACCCAGACTGAGTTCGCAGCTTCACAACAAAGTGACCCGGAAATCAAAACATTATACGACGCGAATAAGCACAACGTACCGGAAGCAGGGCGAGAGTCGTATTTCGTGAAAAATAGTATTTTGTATCGGTCAAGACACAGCAATCGCGGAGAAAAATTTAATATGTTAGTAGTTCCGACTAAATATCGGGCCGCCGTTCTCAAGGTGTGCCATGAAACCGCGAATGCACATTTAGGTTGCACTAAGAGCAAATCCAGCATGTCGCGATACTTTTATTGGCCTCGTTGTTTCCAGGATATGGAGACATATGTGAAAACTTGCGATGTGTGTCAAAAGGTTGGTAGGCCAAATGATCGTAAAAAAGCACCGTTAATGTTAGTACCGCCGATAACGGAAGTCTTCGGTAAAATAAATATTGATACTTGTGGACCTCTTCCCGAAAGTAAAGAAGGCAACAAGTTTATTTTGACAGCCATTTGTTTAGCGTCTAGGTATCCGGAGGCTATTCCAATTAAAGATTTGCAATCAACAACTATCATTAGTGCCTTGTTGACATTATTCAGTAGAATCGGGTTTCCTAAGGAATTACAAACAGACCAGGGCACGTGCTTTACAAGCGCATTGACAGGTGAATTTGCTAGGAAGTTTGGGATCAAACTGGTGAGAAGTTCGCCCTACCACCCGCAGTCAAATCCTATCGAACGCGTGCATAGAACGATGAATCGCTTAATCAAAGTGTTATGCTTGGAAGCAGGAACGGAGTGGGAGGACCAAATGCCCGCGATTTTATTTGCTTTGAGAACCACGGTGCACGAGAGCCTCGGATTCACTCCAGCTGAATTAGTGTATGGGAGGAACCTCAGAACTCCCATAACCTTATTATATGAACACCTTGCAGGCGAGGACGATGAGGAAGAAAATTCCGTCGTCGAATATGTGTTCAAGCTAATAAATAGGCTTCAGAAATCTCGCGAATTAGCTCACGAGAAGCTTGTTAACGAGCAGGAGAAAATAAAAACGTGGTACGATCGGCGAGCCGTACACAGAGAATTCGCGCCGGGCGACCGGGTGCTGGTGTTGGCCCCGAATCGCACAAAAAAGTTATCTGTTCAATGGATAGGACCGGGAGAAGTAGTAGAGAAAAAATCGGACACGAACTACTCTGTCCGAATGCCTGGGAAAAAGGAAGAGCGTATCTACCACATTAACATGTTGAAAGCGTACGTGCAACGTACCGAATATCTGAATTATGTAGCAGATCGCAGCTCAAACTTTGAAGTTGAGGAAGACGAGCTGGATAAGTACGCTATTAACCTTGATAGTGTCGACTTCGATGCGGAAGCTATGCTCGAAGGAACAGAAGTCGAAGACGAGTTCCGCGACAAACTGCTCAATTTAATTGTAAAGTACAAGCATATATTTTCAGACAGACCAGGGTTGACGGATGTCGTCACCATGGACATTGAATTGACGGACGAGTCGAAAAAGATAAGAAGTGCGCCTTATCGAATGTCGCCGCGTCAATCAAAAATTTTGCAGGAAGAAATCGCGAAGATGTTACGGGATAACATAATCGAAATAGGCGACTCTGATTATGCTTCCCCTATGATTCTTGTAGAGGCGCCGGGACGAAAACCAAGACCGTGCGTAGATTATCGCAAGCTAAACCAAATTATAAAATCAGAATATTTTCCGTTGCCGAACATGGAGGAGAGGATAGAAGCAGTAGCGGCAGCTAAGATTATTACTACATTGGATTTAGCAAAATTTTATCATCAGATACCGCTCACTCCGAGAGCGCAAAGATATGCGGCTTTCTGTACAAGCTTTGGCACGTATAGGCCATTAAGGTTGCCCTTCGGGCTAAAAAATGCACCTTTTCAGTGTAGTAGGATGATGGCAGCTTTACTAGCAGGATGTGCAGAATTTGCAGTCCCATACTTGGATGACATCGCCATTTATAGCGACACATGGCAAGAACACCTTAGACATTTAGAGCAGGTGTTTCTAATATTAGAGAAAGCGAAGTTGCATGTGCAGCCAAGCAAGTGTAAATACGCGCGTAAGAATGTGCAATACCTAGGCTACATGGTTGGTAGTGGCATGATGCGGCCGGTAGAGGCCAAAGTAAAAACTATTAAAGAGCACCCCGTACCTCAAACGAAAAAGCAAGTGCGTGCTTTTCTCGGATTAACGGGTTACTACAGGAAATTTATTCCCGATTATGCGGGTATATCAGCGCCATTAACGGACTTATTGCGAGGTCGCGAACGGCAAGGCAGGGTAACGTGGACGCCAGCATGCGAGATGGCATTCGAGAAACTGAGGAACGCTCTCTGTCACGAACCCGTCCTTCACGCGCCAGATTTTAATAAGGATTTTATAGTGCAGTGTGATGCGTCAAAAAGAGGTATTGGCATCATTTTGGCACAGTATAATGATAGAGGAGAAGAAAAACCGGTGTTATACTTAAGTCGTAAATTCACAGATTCGGAATTATTACGATGTACAACAGAACAGGAGTGCACAGCCATAATATGGGCATTGCAGAAATTAAAGTACTATTTGGATGGAAATGCAAAAATTAAAGTGGAAACAGACCACAACCCATTAGTATGGCTAAATAATTGTTCAAGTAAGAACCCGAGATTGATGCGTTGGTCATTAATGATCCAAGCATACAATTTAGAAATTATTCATAAAAGGGGTAAGGATCACGTAAATGCTGATGCCTTAAGCCGTATGTTTTACTGATACATGGAACCTGAACTGAACTGGGAATGCGGAGGGCTACACTGAACCGAATCACTTGATTGCATTGTATAAAATCAAGACAAGAGAAGAATCACTGTATATATGTAACAAATTGTTGGAAGTGTATTGTTTGTGTATTCTGTTTGTTTCATGTGTGTCTTATGTAGGTGCAATTATGGGTACAAAGTGAAGCTCTGAAGACATTGTTGGTTCTGGGGGTATCAGGGAAAGTATCACATCATTTGATTGTGAATACTACGGATGTAATTGCAGCAGACTGTATGTAATTTAAGATTGTAGAAAATTGTATATATTAGAATGAAAGGAGGTACGTGAAGTAGGTTAGTTATTTATATTAGCTAGATTTTGATAAAAAAAAATATGTTGTAAATATAGAGTAGGTTAGAGAGATCAATAGAGTGTGAGCCCAATGGCCAGGTAAATGGTATAATCACATCCAGATCCACAAATCTAGTTGCGGGACGAATTTTTTATTGTGGTTATATCCTGCATAAAAAATTCAAAATAGGGTATGGAGAAGTATGTAACGTATTGTAGGACTACAGTTAGCAACCGCCACAAAGGGCGGCGGCAGAGGATTAGACGCCAGGGGCCAGGCAGGATGTGACACGCCGAGGTATTCTGGGAAATCCTAAGAGCTAGGGAAAGGGATGCCCAAAGTACGGGACAGCGCATTTTTGCCGCGTGCCGCGTGTCAAATTCTTGGAATCCAGGGAAATGGATGTCCAAAAATGCCTGGCAAAGCGGTCAGTGTGGGCCGTGTGCAAAACCCAGTGACGTTTCAGGTCACGTGGGTGGCAGCTATATAAGAACCAACGCAGAGCGCGGGGGTGGGGTTTGTTGAGCTGAGAGGGAACCCTCGTGCGAACGCACAAAAACTTGCGCCCAGGGCGGTGCGGAGCCGAGCTAGGCTCGTGCGGCAAACCATGTGTTGGGACGCCGTTGTGGACTATATCCACGGGTGACAAGAGGTCGCCGGAGCTGTCTGCTGTGTGCGGGAGGCTCGCTGAGGAGTGGCGCGGGCCACGAGTCAGTTATTCATTTTTAAGGATCGCTCCTGCGATCAGGAAGGTAAAGATCTACCAGAGCTGTAACTTAAAGTAGTACTGTACATATTGTGAATAAACCTGTACATATTTATCATTGAAGCTCGTGTCTGTGATTATTGTGTATTCTCACGACGTCAC